>ML778833.1:774973-796128 GCA_009831015.1 Picea engelmannii | reverse complement strand
TCTTCCAAAATCCTCCAAAGCTTTTCTATTAATCCAAAATAAGAGAGTATTGGAGAAATACTTCTTCCAAAACTCTCAAGAGCAATGAGTTGAGTGGCTTGATGGCAAGAGCAAGAAGGTGGTTTGAAATTTCAGCAGAGTAATAGTAGCTCAAAGAATGGTAGTCAAAATGAGTGAGGAGGGTTCTTACTTATACCTCTAGAGGCAAAGTGAGGGCATCTTGATGAGTGCCAAGTGTTAGTTTTTGAGAGAGAGAGTGAATCTCTATGAAGGGGGCGCCCCACCTAGGGTTTTAGTCATGGATTGTTGAGTTGGAAGGGTGTGGGCCATGGATAGGTGAGTGAATAGGCTAGGGGGGGCACACCTCTCATAGGAGGGGCCCACAAGACATGGCAAGGCTCAAATGAATGATTTGGGAGTGAGGGGGCGTGAGGTATGAGAGAGGGGCACCACATGTGAGAGGAAGTGGAGCGTGGGGTCCATGCTAAGGTGAAGTGGAGGCTTAGGAAGGGTGCACCTCTCTTAAGAGGGCCCCACACCAAACATTAAGTCATAAAACTAAGGTTTGGGTAAAGGGGGGTCGTTTTTCCCCTTAGGGCATGGGTAAAGTGGGTGAGGGGGTAAGGTAAAGTGTGTTTTTAAGTTGTTAAAAGGTTAGGATGGGTTTGGGTAGGTTAGGAGGGTCTAGCTTGCTCATTTCCACCTTACCACTAACTCAATAACTCAAAATTACAATGATCTTGACATTTTAATAATGTCACTTTAGCAATTAAAATTGTTGTTTTGACTGACTCTGACTCTAAGTGGACAAAGACCTAGCAAACTTCGTCCGACTAAGATGAAACCTGGTCTATGGGTGTAGGGGGTGCTATTCCATTTATTTTGAGCACAAATACCCCTATCAATAACCCCATGACCGATTTTTTACAATATTTGCTCAAAAAATAATTAATTAAAAAAAAACTATCTAGACTCGATGAAATTCCGTGAAACTTTCTACACTGTCTAGCATGGTCATTTACATCATTCCTAAACAAATTATACCAAAGGATGAGACCACTAGGATGCCGTTCACCACTTTGGAGGAAATTATTGCATATGTGGAGGGAAAAACTCAAGGGAAGTCAGTCAGGCCCGAGAGCCCGGTTGACAAAAAACCCTCGGTGAAAGGAACTTCCACAATAAAAACATCCAAAGGTACCTGACCTAACTATGACTCATGTAGACTTATTACATTATTAACCCAGGCAGGGGTGCGGAAATTTCGTTTACAAAATTTTGTGCTGGGGCATCAAATGCCCAAGTAGAACCAAAACTGTCTTCAACATATGTGCATCTGATGATGCAAACTTCATGTCACATGAGTTGACCCCTAGCTGAATAGGCAGTCAACATCGTCCTGATAATCTTTGAAGAAACAACCTTACCATCACATCATCAGATTCAACACGATGAAAATCACAAACATATAGAAATAAATCAAGGTGTCTTTTTGTTATAACCCTAAATTGCACCTTACTTGCATACCTAGCATCAGGCCATCTTACTTGCTATTTTTTCCAAGCCATCACTGAGAAGCTCTTCTTAAAAACACTATTTTTGAATATTTACGCTCCCTGCACCATTACTGCTTGCATACGTATGCTAGATGGACCATTACATCCCTTGTATGTCCACAAAAAGTTGCAAAAATTAAAAAGTTGCAAGGAATTCGTTGAGATTATGGGCTATTGGGTAGTTTTCCAACTGTCCCACCACCTATAGCCCGTCATCCAACCGAATAACCATCCTTTTGTCATATAAAAGGAGGTGTTTGGGTCTCATTCACAACATAATAATAAGAACAATGAAACTCTTCCCATTTCACATCCCCTGCCCCAAGAATTTGCAGCCACCTTGTGAGTTTTGTGCCAGAATTGCCCATTCTTGCCTTTTTCCTACATCATAAGCCCATACCATTTCCTTAGAAGTGTGAGAGGAGAAAGATACGTGGAAGCGCAGTTGGATCTTGGTGAAGAGGAGCCTGGACTAGGTTCAAGGAGAAGTTGTTGATCTCATTGTAAGTAAACTTTTTGATTCTAATAAAAGGAATACTTTTGCTTTCCCTCCATATGATGTGTTCAATATTTATGTTTGATTCATGTTTTATTATGACATCTAACCCACTAATTCATATATGAGATGCATGTTCATAGTTTCTTGTTTGTCTTTTTGTTAATGCAGGCCAACCTTGGGAGGAGACTTGTAGTCAAGGAGCAATTGAACACGAAAGGATCGACACTGGACATAGAGTTTAAGGTAGAGTTACCGGATTCTTTTACTTTGTATTTCATGCATGAATGTGGGGCATAGTTGGGGTAATTATAAAAATTAGGAGACTTTTAGATAGTTATATCTGCCTACATGTTGAACCCTAGTGTAGTCCATAGGGGGGTTTTCCTGCTATAGTAGAATTGGCAACCATAATGGGGAAGCCTCTAGGGTTTTAGGGGATAGTTTATGGGTGTTTTAATTGGTTTGATTACCTTTTTTGAGTTTCTGTAAGTTGTTGAGTCTTTAAGGGATTCTAGTCTTCCATACTAGTACTCCCTGCCCTGCCAGCCTAACTATTAGTTTTCTTTCTTTGAGAAGTTACAGAGATGTGCATGGTCTGCAGTGGGTCTGCATGTGTACATATGCACCCTACCTTTGGACAATGCATGTACATACGCAGATTGCTTAAGTGTCAGTAGTGTGCCTATGTCAGGAAACGTTTTCCTTAAGAAGAGGAAGTCAATCTCTTCCCTGATTGAAGTCACACTTATCAGGGGTTTCTTGATCTAGTACCGATCTCTGTTGTTAAAGTCTTTAGCCTAGGTTTGACGCCAGTTTCTTTATCTTTTAAAGATTTCTTGTGTTTTCTTTGAAAGGGTTTTAGACGAGCCTGTTAGTCTTTTCTCATTAGCCTATTAGGTATCGTCAGTGACTCCCTGCGATTCGCAGTGGGATAGAAGTCAGTTTTTGGTCTTGTCTTGTCTTCAATTTTTCCCCTTTTGCTTGCTTTGAAGAAAAAGAAAAATAATTCATTTCAAGTTTCTTGTTTAAAGCATATTAAAAAAAAGAAAAATAAATTAGCATAGTATTGTGTTTCCTTCGCATCTTGAAAGCATTTCAAAAGAAAAATAAGAAAGATAATCCTTCTTTGCTAGTGTTCTTATAAGTTTCATTTTTCGCAAGAGTCTTAACAACATTAGTTTCACTACCACACCCCTTTTGAGTAAATCAAGCGTTAAAAAGAATGCTAAATCTAAAATTAGCTAGACTTGTTATGTTTGTAGGGTCAACCAACTAGTTTAGGGTTAGGGCCTTGAATTAGGTTGAAGAGGAAACTCTTCAAGGACATTAAATAAAACATTGGAGTCAGAGTTAGGGAGTGTAAAACGTCTAGTAAACGTGAAATTTCTCTGGGACCCCCCTCTAACATAGGGGCTAAACACGACGTCGTGTGAGGAAAGGTAGCGTAGATAACCCCTCCAAATCTGGACCAACCATAGTGGGGAGCACATATTGAGGACTTGTCATGGGATACTGTCAGTTGCATTTGCCTATGAAGCTTCGTGGATATTGAATCCATTTGAGGTCCTCAGTTGTCTTTCGAACCAGTTGATCTCAATACCCTCGGTAGGTTTTAGGCTTGTTACCCTACTTATTGTGGTCCACCTGACTGTTGACTCTACCCGCCTGGTGACTGTTCGCGAGCTGACAAATTAGTTTCCTTTATTTTAGGGACTTACACAGGTGACTGCGGGGGTATATCGCGGTACCTAGGGCAGATGTCGGGCCATGCTTTGCAGAGTATACCTAGAGGGTGATTCCGTGTTTGAGTTTCACTTGCACTGGATAGTTTCTCTAGTGTTGGTTGGCGTAACTGTTCTTCCTAATAGATAGTTGTTTTCTTGATTTTCGTTTAAGAGCCTTTAGTGTGTGCTCTGTGCTCCCTAGTTTTCCGTAGTGAGTTAGTCAGTCATTTCTTTGGGTCTTTTACCTAAGGTGGTTGACTTCCCACTCCGCTGGTCATGAGGAATTTTTGGTCTTCTGCTTAGAAACGTGGAGCCGCCTCTCTATAGGCGTTATTTTTATAACACTGGTTCCCTAGAGTCAGTGTGTGAGACTTTTATGGAATTGAATGATCTCGCAAGGGGAGAACCTGCGCATAAGATACTCATGGCTAAATATATTGATGATACCAACCAAGGAATGCCTTCACAAGGAGATTCTTGTGCTTTTCCTTTTTTCAGAAATGTTGGTGTCCCTTTGATGGTCACTTTGTACATTCCTGGGTTGAATGTGGGACTACCAGTTTGGTTGGGTACCATTCCAAATGTCCTAAATTCTCTTAACACTTCTCAATTAAGAACCTTATGTCATGGGAATAATTTTGATGTTCCTTCATTAGAAAACTCTTTTCCTCCTCCTTCTGCCACCTCTAGTGAAAGTACAATTACTAGTAACCGAAAATGTAAACGAAGTAGAAAGAGGAAGAATAGGAAGAAGAAATCACCAACCTCTACGAGTCATGTTGTAGATAGGTCATCAACTTCTGCAAGTCACATTGAAGACCAAAACCTAGCCTCTGCAAGTCATGTTGAAGACCAACACCCAGCCTCTGCAAGTCATGTTGGGGGCAATCACCCAGCCTTTGCAAGTCATGTTGGGGGAAAAAGTCCAGTCCCTGCTAGTCATACTGGCAATAGGTCTGTAGCCTCTGTGAGTCATTCTATCGACCCATCACCAACCTCTTCAAGTCATGTTGGAGATGTGCAACCAACCACTTCTAGTCATGTTGGGGGCATTGATTTTGTTGAGAAACCTATATAGATAGGACGTAATCCTAAGTTCCCTTGTAAGCTTTGAAAGGGAGATCACATTACTCATTTGTGCCCTAGCATTCCAGAGGTACAAAGATTGTGGTTTCTGTCTACAAGCTCTTCTGATTATGAGTCTTTTGAGGTTTCCTCACAGTTTATTCATCCATTGGTTGAGAAATTGGTCATGCTAATGCAGTCATCGGCTAATCCTGCTCCTCTTTTGGGGGGTGAGGTGCCTTTAGACCATGTAGTCTCGCAGCCTATTCAACCATTGGTTGAGAAAGTGGTCACGTCGATGCATTCATCAGTTTACCCACTCCTTTTTGGGGGGGTGAGGTGCCTTTATACCATGTAGTCTCGCATCCTATTCAACCATTGGTTGAAAAATTGGTCACACTAATGTAGTCTTCGGCTGATCCCAATATTCTCTTGGAGAGTGTCAAGTCTACCAAAGTGGTCACGACATTTCAATATTCGGCTGATACCACTCTTCTCTTGGAGAGTGATGTGTCTACCGACTATGTTTTTAACATTTCCAATTAAGTACTTTCAGAACAAGGGGGAATTTCGATCGCTTTGAGCACAGCCCCTCCAAGCCCTAGGATGGTTTCCTTTGATTGGAATGACCTTGTTGAGCCTCGTCTTCCTTCTTTCGCACCCTTTCAAATAAGGGTTTAACTTAATTCAACAAACATTTATCGATGTATTGTTTATGAAGGAGCCTCTACAAGTATTTTATCCTCCTCTTTTTGGAAAGTCTTGGAATCTCCCGAGCTTGTGTCTGCTTCACATGAGTTGTTGGATTTTGATAGACATCTTAGTGAATATCTGGGGATTCTTCCTCAGTTACCTATCTCGTTAGGTGGGAAGACTGTCCTTGTTGATGTTATAGTGGTGCAGGGCCCGTTAGATTTCAATATGCTTCTTGGGTGTGATTATGTATATGCTATGAACATTGTGGTGTCTACGCTCTTCTGGGTGATGCATTTCCCTCACAATGGAATCATTTTCACTATCGACCAACTGGCATCTGATAATCGCCATCCTAATCCAGCGTTAGTTTAGGCTGCCCCTTTATATGTTCCTAGTGTTCATGTAGACTCTACCTCACCATGGGTTAATTATGTGGCGTCTTATCCTCGATGTTCAATTGCTTCTGAGAAGGAACCTGTGCAATCATGTTTTCCTTCTCAAGAATTGTTCTCAACAATTGATCCATTGGTTTATCCAATGGGGGAATGGGATCCCTTGCTTCCCCCTCTAGGTCCAAGTGATCTTGAGTCTCATTTTGAGTCTCATATCGTTGTTTGTAGATCCTCAAGCCCTTGTGCTTGTGATTCTTCGCTGATAGACTCTGCTAGTCTTGGCCAGAGCTTCCATCATCATATATATTATGGTTAGTTTACTTCACCCTTTGGGACTGTTGACCCTCATTTGCATGATTTCTCAGATTTTGAATTGCCTTTAGATGAGGCTATCCTTGAAGCCATGACTACAGTTTCTATACCGTGGGAGGACTTACACCGTGGTTTGTGTTTTCTTGCCTTTTGGGAGACTTTCCAAGTTGACTATTGAAGAGACTCTTGGTCTGAGCCTAGCAATGGGATCTACCTAAACCAATTTCATACATGATTCATAGCCCCCCTAGAGTCTTCTTTAATCCCTTTTCAGACTCTATAAACATGAAAATATTGTCGAGCGATCTTGTTGTCCTTCATGCTCGCCAAACTAAAATTTGAAGGCACATATGTCCGACAGTATTTTACCCCTTTTTCGGCCTGGATGGTCAATTGTACGAACAAAGGTATACTCTAGGAACTTTGGTTCGCTAGAAGAGTATTCTTAGGTATAAGTTTAACCCTTTTCACACCTGAGGGACTAAGTTTATGAAAAAGGAACCCCCACAGAGTCCATAGTTAAGCTCTTTTCAGACTCCCTAAAATTGAAAATATTGTCGAGTAACCTTGTTCATTCACACTCGTTCAATTGGTCCAGAAGAACATATTATACGGATTCCATAGTTAAGCTCTTTTCAGAATCCTTAAAATTGAAAAGATCACCAAGTGACCTTGTTATTTTACACTCGTTAATTGGTATAGAAAAACATCTACTGGCATGAGTTTACCCCTTTTTTCTAGCCTATATATTAAGGAGGAAAAAGGTACACCCCGAGAGATTCGTTTCGCTAGGAGAGTTCTCCTAAGTAGATTTTATACTTTTTCGGGCTAAGGAGACTAAATCTAGAGAAAGGATGCAAGTCCATAGCTAAGCTCTTTTTAGAATCCTTAAAATTGAAAAGATTGTTGAGTGATCTTGTACGTGTCACACTCGTTAAAATGGTTCTGAATAGACATATTTTTGGTGCTAGTTTACCCCTTTTTTGAGCCGACTAGACTATCTTCGAAAAAGGTACCCTAGTGGAGTCTTCTTTTATGCTTTTTAAGACTCTCTAAAAATGAAAAACCACATCGAGCTTACCTTCTCTGGGATCTTGAAAAATACATTGAAGGGGGTTTCATTATGTCTTGCTAATCACAGTTGCATCTCTGCGACCTGACACCTTGACCCATAAAGGAATTTTCCCTGAGTGTACCTTTCCTACACATGTCTCCTTGCTCTGAGCATTAGTGTGTTCCTTGCGCTTGGAACTAGTATGCTTGCGACACTCATTCCTCCTTTGTAACGTAGCAATATTTTATTCTTTTTCAAGCTCTTTAAAATATTGAAAAAGACAAAAAAATCAAATATACCCAAAAAAGAGGATGGGAACAGTATTTTCTTTTTATGGAAGCACAATGAGTCGCCCTTGGACAAAGCACATTCTTCCATTTGTTCATCAAGATTTGGGATTTAATATGACCTTAAGAAATTGTTCTCTCTACATAGGGTTGTGTCCTCCTATGTTTGGTTATTCTTCCAAACACATGGAGAGTTTGTGTTGCCTCCTACATCGTGAACTTATGTCAATGTCATGCTTCCTGAGTTTGGTCATCTGTCGTGCTATTTTCCAAGGGAATTTTTTACTCAACTTGAGTCGGCTCTTCTGCAGTTTGTCTTTTTTCCCTCATTCTCAACCATCCCCAAAGTCCAATCAAGACCTTGTTCAAAATCAATGAAGCTCTTTCCTAATCATCAAGATCCTATTGTTTGTTCTTGACGAGCCGTCAAAGACATCTTGGTAGTGAATTCGTACACTCACATTACACTCCTACCTGATTTGTGAAGATTTTGAAGTTGTTTCTCGAGCTTTGAAGGCCTCATCTCTAGCCATCAGGCATTATTCACTTTGTGAATATGGATACTATACATGTACATCTTTGATTTTGAGATGTATATCCGCTGTGTATTGCTTGCAACTACACTTTATATAGTTATATGACATGGATATGCAGTGTATTTGATTGGAAGCCATGATTTATTTCATCCCGAGCATGGGTATGTCCACCTTGGTGAGACAATTATTATTTTTGCAGATGGCACCTCCCGAACTCTAGTCCCGGGATCACTCGCTTTGTACGTTGGTGAATATTTGTAATTTATTTTGGCTATCAGATGCTCTTTTGACCTCACACATTAAGGGGCATCTATTATAACCCTAAATTTCACCTTACATGCATACTTGGCATCAGGCCATCTTACTTGCTATTTTTTCCAAGCCATCATTGAGAAGCTCTTCTTAAAAACACTATTTTTGAATATGTACGTGCCCTACACCATTATTTCCCATGTACATATGCTAGCTACACCATTATAGCCTACGTATGCCCACAAAATTTGAAAAAATTAAAAAGTTGCAAGGAATTCGTTGAGATTACGGGCTATTGGGTAGTTTTCCAACTGTCCCACCACCTATAGCCCGCCACCCAACTAAATAACCATCCTTTTATAATATAAAAGAAGGTGTTGGGGTCTCATTCACAACATAAGCATAAGAACAGTGAAACTCTGCCGATTTCACATCCCCTCCTTGCCCCAAGAATTTGCATCCACCTTGTGAGTTTTGTGCCAGAATTGCCCATTCTTTCCTTTTTCCTCCATCATAAGCCCATACCATTTCCTTAGAAGAAGTGTGAGAGGAGAAAGATACATGGAAGTGCAGTTGGAGTTTGGTGAAGAGGATCCCGAACTAGGTTCGAGGAGCAGTTGTCGATCTCATTGTAAGTAAACTTTGTGATTCTAACTAAAGGAATACTTTTTCTGTCCCACCATATGATGTGTTCAATATTTATGTTTGATTCATGTTTTATTATGATATCTAACCCACTAATTCATATATGAGATGCATGTTTGTATTTTCTTGTTTGTCTTTTTTTGAATACAGGTTAGCCTTGGGAGGAGACTTGTAGTCGAGGAGTAATCAAACGTGAAAGAATCAACACCGGACATGGAGTTTAAGGTAGAGTTACCGGGTCCTTTTACTTTGTATTTCATGTATGAATTTAGGGTATAGTCAGGGTAGTTATAAAAAGTAGGAGACTTTTAGACAGTTATATATTCATACATGTTGAACCCTAGTGTAGTCCATAGGGGGGTTTTCCCGCTATATCACTTTTGGCATCAATTATTCTTCTCCGGAAAATTCATTCAAAGTACCCTTAGGGAGAACAGGGAGGTCATGTTGCTCAACTCAAAGATCGAGGGGGGAATCTCTAAATCTTCTTCGGTTTCCAAATATTCTCCCTTCTTGATTTATTCCACCACCTACTTGTATTTATTCATGATGTTCTCTTCGTGGTTCTTCTTGTGGTTCTTCATGTCTCTTTTCATTTATTCCCGCCATATCTGGAGGTATTTCAGGAGTATGTTTTTCACTACATAGAATACATAGTTGATTTCTTTTACTTCTAGTAATAGGTCCCTTGCATTCGTCCAACTTAAATTCTGACCTTGTTCTTGTGCTCTTAGAGCTTGGATTTTGTCTCTAAAGTCTTCTTTGTTAAGCCCTAAATAGTGGCTCATTACCCCTTAATTGGGGCATATTACATTAGTAATGTTATTTTATTTATGTCGGCTTGAGTGCATTAGTTGTATTTGTACCTCCTAATCTCCTATATATACCAAGGAGACATTTTCATTTGGAATCTTATTATATGAATTTCTCACTTTTTCAAGGCGTTGAGTACTTATTCTGAGGTTTTTCTATGCTATATTGATATTTGGTTCTTAACATATAGTATCAGAGCTCAAGGTCTTGGGGTTTCACTGCTACATCAGAGACATCTTGGATTTTTCGCTATAAATTGTTTTCTACAACATTTTAGAAGGAAGGAATTGAAGGATATTATTAGACGGATCAAGGTACATTGGTTTAAATTTCATCTCTTGAGGCCTTATACTTTCGGAGATCCAAGCTGTGTAAGATAGGGTTCTGGAATCATCTTGAATTGAGTCATTGCAGAATTTTCGCTATAATTTTTTTTATGTAACATTTCATACCCTGAACTCTGGAGGATATTCACAGAAATTAGTAAGTTATCTGTGGTAAAAATTTCATCTTTTGGGTCATCTTAAATTTGTAGATACACCCTGTGGAAGATAGGGTATCAGAATAGTCCTATTGACTTGTCTCAAGTAGGTGTTCCAGGTAAAACAATCATAACTACTTCCTAGAGTATCCAAATTGAGTGAGACTAGTTGCATTGGATAGTGGACAGTCTGTAGTATTTTTTGTACAAGTTTCATAATTTTATATCAATTATTTTGTGCGGGGAACGCTATACAAGGGGGATCTCCTAGAAAGGCCAAAAAACATCAAGTTGCGGGGAAGTTACTGTAAATTCCACTTGGCACATCCAATTTTTATCAGACCTCTGGAATTGCAGAGAAGAAATATCATATAACTACAAAAAAATAAAGTTTCATACCCATAAGGGCCGAAACTTTGGAGATACAACAAAAGAAAGACTATCTTCAGAAGAACAAAAAAAATGGGTGACCAAGATATTGGGTTATGATTTTGAAATCATCTATAAAAAAGGGAAGAAAAATGTTGTGGCAGATGCACTCTCAAGAAAGGATGAATATGTTGAGGCATTTATCTATGCTATATCGATCATCCAACCAGGTTGGATAATAGAAGAAAAGGATGAATGGAATAATGATGAAAAAGTGTGGACTCTTATTCAAAGGTTGCAATAGGATTCTAGTGCATCAGATACATTTACATGGAAAAATGATTCACTATGGTACAAAGATCGCTTATATTTATGTAAGAACTCCCAAATCAAACAAAAGGTACTATTGGAATTTCACATCTCTCCAGTAGGAGGGCACTTAGGATTTTTGCAAACCTACCATAGGGTCGAGAAGGATTTTTTTTGGGATGGCCTTAAAACTGATGTTCAAAGGTTTGTGGAAGAATGTTTGGTTTGCCAACAAAATAAGGTGAAAGCAATTAAGACCCCAGGTCTTTTACAACCATTAACCATCCCAAGTCAATGCTAGGAGGAGGTTTCCATGGATTTCATCACAAGGTTACCGAAGTATGAAGGAAAGAGTGTCATCATGGTGATTGTTGATAGATTGACCAAGTACGCACACTTTTGTGCACTTTTTCATCCCTTCAAAGCCGGTATAGTTGCCACCGTATTTATGGAGATAGTTCAAAATCTACATGAAATCCCAAATATTATTGTAAGTGATAGAGATCCCATATTCACTGGACATTTTTGGACAAAATTATTTTCTTGTTTGGGTACTCAATTGGCTCATAGCTCATCCTATCATCCTCAATCTAACAGATAAACCGGGATAATGAACAAATGTCTAGAAGGCTACCTTTGTTGCTTTGTCTCTGATAAACAAACACAATGGTTCAAATGGTTACCCTTGGTAGAATGGTGGTATAACACTTCCTTTCATATTGCAACAAAAATGACACCATTTATGGCACCCTATGGATACCACCCTCCTTCCATCACTTCTTCTCTAAAAGAAAAATCTAAGGTTCAAGAAATGGAAGATCACATCGAGCATCAACAACAGGTTCTCCAAATATTAAAGGACAACCTGAACATGACACAAAATCGCATGAAACAACAAGAATATCAACATCGTAGTGAAAGAAGTTTTGAAGTAGGGGATTGTTTTTTTTTTAAGACTACAACCATACATACAGATGTCCCTCAAGCAAGCCAAGAAGGATAATAAATTATCACCAAAGTACTATGGCCCTTATAAGGTGTTGTGAAATATTGGTACTATGGCATACAAATTGGATTTGCCTGCATCTTCATGAGTACACCCAGTTTTCCATGTTTCATGCTTAAAGAAGGTTATAGGTGACAAGATATCAGTTCAAGCTATATTGTCAGAACTTGACGAGGAAGTAAAAATCATATTGGAACCTTAAGCCATCCCTGACACAATAATTCACCAAATGAGGAATAGATCCATTTCAGAGTATCTCATTAAATGGAGGAAACTACCGACTGAAGATTCCACTTGGGAAGATGAGTCTTTTATACAGAAACATCCAGAGTTACTCAAGCGTTGCAGACAACACTTGTCTCAAGGGGAGGGGCATGTTAAGCCCTAAATAGTGGCTCATTACCCTTAATTGGGGCATATTACATTAGTAATGTTATTTTATTTATGTCGACTTGAGTCCATTAGTTGTAATTGTACCTCCTAGTCTCCTATATATACCAAGGAGACATTTTCATTTGGAATCTTCTTGTAATTGGACATTTATGTGGGAATAAGGAGGTTGCCCCGTCGAAGAGGCTCGTTATCTAAATTTCTTTATTTTTCAAGGCGTTGAGTACTTATTCTGAGGTTTTTCTATGCTATATTGATATTTGGTTCTTAACATTTTCATTCCTATCTCCTATGTCTATGAAGGGTTTTGTTGACGATTAAAATCACAACAAGGATTTCACCCACAAAGTATTTCTAAAACCTATTAATTATAAGCTAAATGGTATATATAATACTAGTAGGTGGGACCCCCTTTTATATTGGAGGATCAGATCTGGTTCTTTTTTGATGTTTTTACTATTTTTCGACACTGCTTATAGGTTTGGGCATGATTGATGATCAATGTTGGTTCTATTAACAAAAAATGGATGATGGATAATGCATGTTATGTGTTGGTTCTATTTCTCTAGGCTCTAATGTCATGTCATCATGGCTTATGATATCCGTTGTTACCATTGATATTTACTTGATTTATTACTTGTGACACCTGCAAAACATACATGTTAATAACTGTTGGACAACTGAGAGGGGGGGCGTGAATCAGTTGTTACCATGCTTAAAAAATTATTCTTATGTTAAAATCTTTGTATAGAACTTAAATAGAATCACAATAATGCAAGGAAGTAAGAAATATAACATTCAACATCATTCATGCATATGAGATACACAAAGATAGATATTTCCTGAGGAAACCCATTAAGGGTAAAAACCTCTTCTTCTTTATATTATAAGTATACTTTACATTTTGTACATTATCATACTTATGAGCACCAACTCTTAATGAGGCTAAAACCTCTGTTTTGCAAGCTACTACTTGCTGAGAGCACCAACTCTCTGGATTCTCTAGCACCCACTAGAAGGAAGCATCGACTCCCTGGTTTCTCTAGCACCCACTAGAAGGAAGAACCAACTCCCTAAATGTTCCAGCACCAACTGGATGGAAGCACCAACTTCCAGTCACACATGCACCAACCTGTAAAACATAGAACAAAAATTCTCCCTTGCACCACCCTGCCACCCTGGTTTCTCTAGCTGCAACCAGATGGAAGCTACAACTCCCTGTGTTCAAGCACCCACTTGAAACTTTGAGGACAACAGTCCTCCCTAGCACCTCCCTTCCACCCTGAAATATAAATCTTTGCTTTATATAAATTTATCACAATGATAAAATATTTATCATTGGCTTACCAGACTTATCACTATTCTACTATGGTGCTCTGATCTCATGTATTAGTGTCTGTCTGTCTGCATCTTCTCTCCCTTTCTGATCTTCTGTTTTTATATACAAGAGAACCTCATCCTTCCTTCACTATCTCACTGTCTTGCTGCACCCATGCCTTGCACTTTTTGTGCCTCTACCTTTTATGCTCTGTGTGCCATGTCCATTCAATGCACCATTCCTCTTCTTTTTATTTCCATTTCTGCACACTCCTCCTTCTACACTCCTTAATCACTCTCAACAACAACAAATCTATCTCTTCTTTGTTCTACTTACTTATAGTCTCTGTGCACCTTGTGCATGCTATCACGCCATGCTTCTGCATGCTCTCTTCATGTCGATTGCTATGCCTGATCATCATGGATACTCTTTAGCTTCTCTGGCATTTAAACCCATGTTTCCATCATCACTCGGTGTTATGATGAGATTCCTTCGCCTCTCCACCAGTCGAGACTCTTCATCTTCTCTATTACAGTCGATCTCAACCTCTCTGTTGTAGTTACAGGCTTCAACGCTCTTCCATCTATCAATTGCCTCTATCACCAGTCTTCATTCCACTGGTAGATTCCTTGAGACTCTTCTGCTCCTTTGGCAATCACATAGAAGTCTCTTCGAGTCCTCTGGCAGAAACCATCAGTGGTTTCTAGCAGTTACAGTGCAAACTTTGAAATGGAGCCTAGCTGTGCTAGCACCTTCCACTTACGTGACCACCGACTACATAGACATTTCACCATTTTGACATTTTGACATTCGACAATTTGTGTGATCAAGTGTCTCAACACTTTAAGTCATGATCCCTGAAATGGAGCTTGGTTGCACTAGCTCCTTCCTCCATCTTCCGCAGATGTGACCATTGGCTGTGACCACAGCCTTATTCAAAACTGCATTTTGCAATTTTGCATTTCGTAAATTTGTTGCGAGTCACTCTGACTCTTCCAACTCCCGATCACAAAATGGATCCTTGCAACTTGCAAGATCCTTCCTTCACATGTCCATAGTTGTGACCAGGCGTTTATCCATAAAGTGCTTTCATGATTTTGCATTTCTCATTTCGGCATTTCAGCACTCCTGTGGTGAAGTGTTTAGACACTTCAACTCCTGGTATCCGGAACTCCGAAATGGAGTCAGATCAACGGTCCGGTATTTCGTCATTTTGCATTTCAGGGATTCGACATTTCGACACTCCTATGGTGAAGTGTTTCGACACTTCAACTCCCGGTATTCGGAACTCCGAAATGGAGTCAGATCAACAGTCCAGTATTTTTTCATTTCGCATTTTGGCGATTCGACATTTTGACACTCTTGTGGTGAAGTGTTTTGACACTTCAACTCCCGGTATCTGGGACTCTGAAATGGATTTATTTCTCGGTCTGCAAAACTCTTTTTTGGTGTGCCTATTTCGGGATTTCGACATTTTGCATTTCACGACTTCAGGACTCCTGTGTTGAAGAGTCTTGACTCTTGACTTCTCAATCTCCCGGTATCCAAAACTCCAGTTGATGTGCCTGTTTCAGGATTTCGACGTTTCGCATTTCACTACTTCGAGACTCCTATGTTGAAGAGTCTCAACTCTTGACTTTTCAATCTACTGGTATTCGAAACTCTGGTTGATGTGCTTGTTTCGGGATTTCAGGGTTCCGGATTTCACAACTCCGGGACTCCTGTGTTGAAGAGTCTCGACTCTTGACTTCTCAATATCCTAGTATCCGAAACTTTGAAATGTAGTCGGATCAACGTATTCCAGTGTTTCACATTTCATCGTTTCGGCATTCTTGTCATGAGTTGCTTCCTTGAATCCTCCAATGTCTGGTATCCGAAACTCCAAAATGGAGTTTACGCTTCTGATATTTCCATGCCATTATCTCTGCGCTGCTAATATTCCTTGCCTGCTTGTTTTCCATCAAATGAACAAGCACACTCTTGCACTCTGCGTGCAACTTTGCACTATCTCTTCTGAGCTTATGTTGTCCCTGTTTTTCCATTGCTACATACTCTGATCTTTCCATCAATGACAAGCACACATGCCTAAAAACATGTCAACAATCTCCCCCTTTGGCATTGATGGCAACCCTGAATGACTGCGCTAATCTATTTGGACCTCCAACTGTAGCATCCAGTTTGGACCACTCCTTTTCTCCCCCTTTGACATCAATTTCAAATAAAACATGCTCCCCCTAAGCTATTGCAGTATTTTTCAGAGGTATCAGATATTCAATCAATACAAACTCCTCCTAACATGATGGACTCTCTTAGGTGTGAGACGGGATGACACCCAACTTCTGTCGGAGATATTCAAATGGTATCTTGGTTAGGGGCTTAGTAAAGATGTCTGCAATTTGTTCTGTGGTTGGAATGTAATGGACCTGAACAATCTTATTGGTGACCTGCTCTCTCACAACATGGTATTTTATGGGAATATGCTTGGTCTTGGAGTGAAATACAGGATTCTTGGACACATTGATGGCACTAGTGTTATCACAATGAATTGGGACCGGTGCAATGTATTTTACCTCCAAGTCTGCAAGTGTCTATATCATCCATAATACCTGAGTGCAACAGGTAGCAACAACAATGTACTCTGCCTCTGTAGTTGATAAAGAAATGGAACCTTGCTTTTTACTAATCCATGCTACTAATGAGTCACCCAGGAAGAATGCTCCTCCACTGGTGTTTTTTGTCTCATCAACACAATTTGCCCAATCTGCATCTGAATAAGCAGTTAACTGAAAATTCTATTTTCTGGGATACCATAGACCATAAGTCATTGTTCCTTTCAAATATTTGAATATTCTTTTGATAGCTAGCAAATGACTCTGTTTAGGTGCAAACTGATATCTTCCTACCATTCCAACAACATGCATCATGTCTGGGTGAGATGCTGTGATGTACATCAATATGCCTATCATTGACCTATATGAACTTTGATCAACATTAGTTGATTCATCATCCTTGCTTAATTTGCATCTAGTAACCATAGGTGTACCCACGGGTTTAGAATCTTCCATTTGAAACCTTTTCAACATTTCTCTTAGATATTTTTCTTGAGAAATGAACATCCCTTCAGACCTCTGAGTAATTTGCAGACCAAGAAAAAATGACAGTTCACCTATCCTCAACATTTCAAACTCAGACTCCATGGTAGAAGCAAACCATTTTACCAATGAATCCTTATTACATTTGAAGATGATGTCATCTACATAGACCAACACGATGAGAAAACCATTGTCCTCTATTTTAATATATAGATTGTTGTCAATTGTTCCTCTCTTGAACCCTTTGTCTTTGAGATACGTATCCAGTCTGTGATACCAGGCATGAGGGGCTTGTTTTAACCCATATAAAGCTTTCTTCAGCTTGCATACTAATTCAGGGTTATCAGACAGTTAGAAACCCTCTGGTTGTTCCATATATACTTCTTCATTTAAATCTCCATTTAGAAAAGATGACTTGACATCCATTTGATAGACTTTAAACATTTTATGACAAGCATAGGAAAGAAATATTCTGATAGCTTCTAACCTTGCTACGAGCGCAAATGTTTCATCAAAATCCAATCCTTCTATTTGAGCATAGCCTTTACAGACCAATCTTTCTTTGTTCCTGACAACTTGTCCTTGCTCATTCAACTTATTCTTAAAGATCCATTTGGAACCAATGATATTTTTACCTTTCGGTCTATGAACCATCTCCCACGTATCATTTTTCTCAATCTGATCAAGTTCATCATTCATTTCTCTAACCCAATGGTCATCTTTGCTAGCTTCATTAAAATTCTTGGGTTTCATCATGGATATGAAAGATATATGTGATTGTTTGGTGTTTTTTATTATCTTTCTCCTGGTTTGTACACCTTTGTCTTTTTCACCAATTATCTGACTTGCAGGATGATTCTTTTGAGTGATTTTGGAGGAGGAGTTTGAAGTGGTCTGCTGATTTGATTCTATCTAAGTATCTGTGTCTTCATCTAATTCAGAGTCTTCATTTTCTGATTCTTGGACTTGTTCATCTTCAGCTTCAGCTGTGTCCTCTGTAGAAGACTCATTATTGTACACCTCTCTTGCTAGGATTCCTTCATCAACTTTTATGTCAATACTGTCAACCATTTTATGCAGCCTCTTATTATAGAATCTGTATCCTTTACTGTTTGTAGCATACCCTAATAAGATACCTTCATCAGCCTTGTCATCATATTTTCCAAGGTTCTCATCATTATTCTTTATGTAACATTTAGTCCCAAAGACTTTGAAGTGTTTGATTGAAGCAGGTCTCCCATACCACAGTTCATAAGGTGTCTTGTCACTTTGTGGTTTGACGTGGGATTTGTTAAGAACATGGACTGCTGTGTGTATTTCTTCTACCTAGTAGGTTTGACCAATGTTCTTCTCATTCATCATTGACCTGGCCATTTGCTGCACTGTTTTGTTTTGCCTCTCAACTACTCCATTTTGTTGTGGAATTCTTGGGATTCTGTATTCTCTTCTGATCCCATGCTTATCACATAATTCCTTTAAATCACTTGACATAAATTCTCCTCCTCTGTCTGATCTTACTGCCTTTAACCTCTTACCTGTTTGATTCTCAGTTAAAGCCTTAAATATTTTAAACTTCTCAAATGCTTCATCTTTTTCCTTGAGAAAGGCAACCCAAGTAAGTCTGGAGTAATAATCAATAATCAACATGAAGTAATTTTATTTCCCTGTGCCTTCCTATCTTGATGGTCCACATAAATCCATATGAACTAGTTGGAGTGGTTTCTCTATTGAAGTAAATCTCTTGGACTTAAACTATGTCCTGGTTAGCTTTCCTACTTGGCAGGGTTTACACATCGAATCTTGGGGCTTTGATATTCTCAGAAGATCTTTTACTACCTCAAGATTTTTGAGCTTGATTAAGTGGTCAAATTTTAAATGTCCAAGTCTCCTATGCCATAACCATCTTTCATCATGTTTTCTTAGATGCCACTCTTCTCTATCTTCTTTCAGCACATATACATTATTTTTTGTCCTTATGCCTTTGGCCACCACTTGTCCTAAGTTTGCAGACTTTATCTTGTAGTCCTTGGACGTGAACACCACTTTGCATCCTATGTCACACATTTGACATACACTGAGAAGATTATGTTTCATCCCATCTACAAGCAGAAAATCTTGGGCTTTTCCTTTTCCATTACTTAAACTCACCATCCCTTTACTCTTTATTTTACCTGGAGCATCATTTCCAAAGGTTACATTTCCTGATTTGCTTTCACTTAGAGATAGAAACTTACCTTTGTCTCCCGTCATATGTTTGGAGAATCCACTATCTATATACCAAGGTTTCATTTGTCTTTGAGCTGATAACACTAATCCACACTTGTCACTTTCTTTCTTCTTCCAAACCTTGACATTTTCAGCAGGGGAATTCAAATCTGGTTCATAGTTCCTTAAGCTATAGTCAACATATTTATGTCCATAGTTATGACAGATGTAACATTTTGGTTCGTTGAATAAAGGATCATAATTATTGTTATGCTTAACCTATGTCCTTTTCCCATCCATCAAGTGATTTGCAGTCTGTGGTGTTTTGTTACTTGGCTGTCCCATTCTTTGTTGTGCCAGATATCTATACCTTGAATATCTTGATTTCTCATAATTTAATTTTAAAGAACAGTTTACAGCTTTATGACCAAAGTTAGAACAAACAAAACAATATCCATAGAAAAAATGTTGGTACCGGGAAAATGGTTGTCTTCTTGGAATAGGTAGATTTCTTCCATGTTGATGATTTCCTTGAGCAGGGAGTGCATTATTTCTTTGTTCTACAGATTCAGTCCTGGCACCTTTTTCTTTACTCCTCCTGGGCAGCTGATTGTCTTCCTTTGTTTCTGCAGGTTTGATGTGGTCATTGGTTGTAGATTTTACAAACTTGATGGATTCTTTGTTTCTTGGATGACCACTACTTGATCCCTCTTCAGCTTTCAGTTTTAAGCTTGGATTCCTTTGTTGATTCAAAATGGTGGCTAATCCTTCCGAGGCTTTGATACTTGACAAATTCTGATGATACAAGGCTTGAAATTTCTCCAACTCTTTCCTAGTTTTCACTACTTCTTCTTCCATAGCTTTACATCTTGCCTTCTTTTCTGATAACTATTGTTTCAGAATGTCATCGATTTTATTTACCTCTTCTAATTCTACTTTTAGCAGGGCAAAGTCTTCATCAGGCTGCTTACTGTCTTTCATGAACTGTATCAGCAATTTGTTTTTCTTTTTGTTCTTAATTCTGAGTCTGTCAGTTTCTTCTAGTGCACTGATCAGTTCTCCTTCCATATCAACCACAACTTCTTCTTCATTAGCCTCACTTCCTGTGCTTTTATTATCATAATACTCTTTGGCCATAAGTATGAATTCATTTGGTTTATCTTCAATAGAGGATTCATTGTCTTCATCATCTGAAGGATCATCATCATTGTTTACACAAAGACTTTTCTTCTTAAAATTATTCTCTTTAAAGAAATATCTATGTTTTTGCTTCTCCTCATCATCAGATGTCTGATCCTTTCCTTTGTGAGGCCACTTATTTTCAAAATGACCTATATTACCACAGTTGAAACATTTGAAGGGCAGTTTACCTTTGTATTTTCCTGATCCCTTCTTCAGTCTCTTCACAATTTTTTCTTCAATTTCATCAGGCTCATAATCCTCATTCTTGTCTACTTTAAATGATGCTTCTCTAGAGGTGGGTTTATCTTTAATTATTCTCATTTCATATGCAGTCAATGTTCTTAGAAGTTGATCAAACTCCAAGGTTTTTAGATCATTAAGTTCTTCTATAGAAGAAACCTTCGGGTTGAACCTATCTGGAAGAGATCTCAAAATTTTCTGAACTAAATAAGGTTCCTCAATTTTTTTCACCAAGTGCTTTCATTGCATTTACCAGTTCTTAAACTCTCAGAAAGTGTTTTCCAACAGTTTCATCTTCTTTCATCTTCAGCTGTTTAAACTGTACTCTATAGATTTGAATCTTGGCGTCCTTTACCTTCTCATTACCTTCATAACTTCTAATGAGTTTGTCCCACATTTCTTTGGCAGTTCCTAGGTGCATAAATTTTATGAATTCTGCTTCTGCAAGCCCACTCAAGATAGCATTCATAGCCTTAGCATTGAAGCAAAATTCTAGCTTGTCATCCTTATTAGCTAGTACAACTGTCTTTACATAACTAGTATCTACCACATCCCAGACATCTACACCTAAAGCCATTATGTAAGTTCTCATTCTAGCTTTTCAAAAGGCAAAGTTTGTTCCATTGAACAGAGGGGCCTTATTAGTTGAATTTCCTTCATGGTTTGACATGTTTAAGCTCTAGGATCTACCCTTAGAGAAAAGGGGCCAGCTCTAATACTAATTGTTGGATA
>ML778833.1:764430-774917 GCA_009831015.1 Picea engelmannii | reverse complement strand
GTGAATCAGCTGTTACCGTGCTTAAACAATTATGATTATTTTAAACTCTTTGTAGAGAACTTAAAGACAATCACAGTAATGAAAGGAAGTAAGCAATAGAACATTCAACATCATTCACACATATGAGATACACAACGATATTTCCTAATGCAGGAGCATCGTAAGCAGCCAGCTAGGAGGAGTGCAACACACATTTTACACGTTTTGAAATGTTTTTGAAAAGATTAAGAAGCGGATATTAATGTAGTAGCTATAAGTGTACTTGAATTTATATATGGTTGTTGTAAATAGATCATGAGCGATTTGCTCTCATCTATCAATGTAAAAGGCATTTAATCCCAGTTAATGAAAGTAGGTAGATTTGAATTATAGATTAGACAGTGTTGGTCTCCAGTTTTGATCATGTTTTTTTGCCTATATTATATCACAAAGACTTCCATTTCCATACCCAGTACCACCCCTTCTGGCTCTGTTTTGACACAGTTAATATCTCTTTACCACTCAATGGGGTTACTCAAGGTATCTTTATGTTTCAAGTTTATTTTATGCATTTTGATGCTTTAAATTAATAATTGGAACTAATGTGGCTTGAGTTAGGTACTATTTCTATTTACAGGATTTTCCAGTACCAGGTACCATCTCGTACCCCATGGAGATACCAATGAAGCCGCTCAAGATCTGTGCGTTATGGTTAGGAGGGAAGACAACGAGATTCACATGACAGCTGGAGTCATCGCTCATAGGATGATGGAAGGCACAATGATAGAACTGAGTCGTTATATTTCATGGTTCACACTTCGTGACACTACGTGTCACGAAGATGTGAAGACTATTTAAAACTTGATTTCAAGCTATTTTCGGATCAGGGATCCATTTGGACTTATGTGTTTTTTCTTTAGACTGTTATGGAGGAGGGTCTATATATAACCAGAGATCACTCCTAAGAAACGGTTGGATTATGCTATGTTCTGAAATACATTTCCGAATATAATCTATCTTGCGTTATGTTATTCCACTGTTATATGATTTGAGCTATTTCTCTGTGGATGGAACGTGAAGTTTACACAATGTTAGCATAGAATGATATAGTTAGTTCTGGTTGCTCCTTACAGTGTTTGTACCTTTTGGTTGGGCCCGCCAAACAGGTGCAAGTCGCTGCTTTACTCTATCATAGATTTAGTTTGTTTCCAGTGTTTTTGAAATTTGCATGCATGATAGTTTAAAGTTTCAGAATTAGCTTGTTCATAATCGTTCCCAGCATACTGATATCTCTTACGTTGATGAGTATTGAATGCATGTCCGATTCCTGTAGGGTTTCGAGCATGAACTCGGTTTGATTGGTTTCTAGCTTTCAATGCGAACATAACTTAGAGATTGAGTGAACTTTACTTTGGTAGATAAATTGGTTACCCTGCTTAGTTAGAGTAGTTAGATTACAATTAAATTAGAGGAAGCTTCTGGTACCAGTAGGGTAAGTAGAGTGTTTCTCTGTTTTTCCTGTAGACAGATTCAGATTCATTTTTGATGTTCAGTTTAAATGCATTTTAGGAGATACTCTTTCTGGCATGGATTAAATAGAAATGGTGATGGTAGATGATTAAAAGTAGTGGTAGAATAGTCTTGCAAAATCACACTTTTGAGTAGAAACAGAAGCACCAACATTAAAACATAAGACTATTTTCTGTTGATGAATTAAATAGGAGATGATAAGCTTTAGGATAGTCATTAGGATTCAGTTTCTTAGAGTGAGTTTGTGTTTTCTCCTAAAGATAGTTTTTAAGTAGGGACTAGAATCTTACCCGCACATACAGTGTATCAGCTCGAAGTTTACTTACCCTGGTTTGACAATTCAGTGTTTCAGGTCATTAAAAATCTTTAATATTGCAGCCTGACATTTTTGGCGTTGTTGCCGGGGAGCTGTTTAAAAGGTAAGAAGATAGTTGTCTTAATTAGTTTTAGAATGCACTTAGTTTGGTGTGGTATGTTAGCAGGTTGATAGTAAGAGGAGCTGTGGAAACAAAAAGGGGTGAAAACCGACATATCAGTTATCACAGGTACTCTGAAACTCAATCCTCGTTTCTTTTTCTTCATTTAGCATGACTTCATGAGAAATAGAGATCCTAGAGGTAGATTTAGGAAAAATATAAAACCACAAAAAGAAGAAACCTCCACCCAAAAAGCAATAGAAACTGAGACTGAAATTCTAGCTGAGGAAACCATAGAAAAAAACCTAGAACCAGGAAACATTATACAGCAACAAACTCAAAACCTTGGTGATCCATCCCTAGATGACACAGTTGATCCAGAGAAAATACAAGCTCTTCTCGGGAACCCTAACTCTGTAGTCTTACAGATAACAACTACAACTGAGAAATCAAACGCCATAAGATCCTCAAAAAGACCAATAGGAGATAACACTTCTGACAAAAAGAATCCAGAAAGGTGGGATTTTACACCCTCACCAAAGAAAGATAGGATTGTTTATACAATTCTTGGTAATCCTTTTACCATGGGAGAAAGAGGAAGAGACTTACATGGGGAACTTCATATTGAAAACGAAGGTGAAGAACAAGTAGAGAATGAGTTACCACCAGAAACCACCTTTGGATTTCCTATTTTGGATTTAGTCCAAAATGTCAATATGAAAAATATCCCACTTTCAGCACTACCAACCTTCCATGGGAAAAATAGTGAGGACCCAGATGTCTTTCTTTTTGAGTTCAACATCCTTTTCAGGAGTTATAACTATCTCCAGGATGCACATAAACTGAAATTATTCCCTTCCACCCTGAAGGATTTTGCATTATGTTGGTTCATGAGTTTAGGAGAATACAGCATTAGATCCTGGGAAGATATGAAGGCAAAATTTTTAAAGAAGTACCAGGATTATTGCAGAACCAAGGATTCCCGGAATGACATCTTCAAAATGCAACAACAAGATGAAGAAAGCCTTGAGGATTTTCTAGAAAGATTTACCTATACCCTTCAAAAATCTAAATATAACGATCTCCAGGATGAAGCAATCAAGACTCTTTTCTTAAAAGGGGTTTTGGAAGAATACATTGATACTCTCAATCTAATGGCTTCAAGAGACATTTATCAGAAAAACTTTGAAGCAATTAGTGAACTCTGTAGAACTTACTCAAGAAGTAAAGGGAAAACTGCAAAAAGTGTGAGAGAACCAGTTAGCAAAAATACTAAAACATCCACATCTGGTGGGGTTACCAGAGTCAAATTGGGAAACCTTTTGGAAAATTTCAAAACAGACCTTTTAGGAACAATTGGCTCTCAATTAGAAACTTTGAAGATCAAGAGAAAGCAGGAATATGAAAACCCTGTCCTAAGTATATTTTGCCCAAAATGCAGAAAAAGGCATCCTTTACGAGAATGTCCCTTGGACAATGTTTTTGTATGTGCAATATGTACTGAAAATCACAAAACAGAAGATTGCCCATCCTTACCTGGATTGCAAGCAATATTCAAGGGAGGGGAAGCTCCAGGGACTCCATCTGCACCTAAGAAGCCTTGGCAGCCTAGAAATCCAAATGCAAATGCATACCAAGAACCATCCCCACAACCTTCCAGCTACTATCCACCCTTCTCTCAACAACAACATCCATGGAACTGGCCAAGCTGGCCTTCACAAAATGCCCCTGCTCAACCTTGGTACCAGGGATGGAGAAATCCAAACTTTGGAAATAACCAACAACAACATGCAGTACCAATCCCTCAGAATCCATACACGCAATATCCTCCAAATATGCAACAATTATTGCCTGGTTTTACTCCACCTCCGTTACCACCTATCCCACAAAACCCTCAGCAGCCTCAGAATCCACCACGTCCTACCATTTTGCCCGCTCAAACCATTCCAAATCCTAACCACATACCACCTCTACCACTCCATAATGTTGATTTCCAGAATTATCCAGCTTACAACATAAACCCTATTTCTATACAAGAAGTACAGCTGAGATCTGGAAAGATTTTAAATAAAAATCATCCCATAACAAAATTAGCACCAAAGTGTTGGCAGCCAATCATTTTTTTTTAATTGCTCTTAAAAAACGTTGCCTACACCCCTTGTCTCGTTAATGACAAATCATCGTCGCATTGTGCTTCTAGACATTTGTTTCATTTTTGCGACAATTGCAATTTGGTCTCGATTTGATTTTCACAACTGTAAGTGTGAAAATACCTCTTTCATCGTTTGGACTGTAGTCGTCTTTTATCGATTTCCCCAAAAGACACTTGACCATTGGTTTATCACATGACTGCTAAAGATTTTCTCGAACTTATGTCCTTTAGCATACTCTTACCTTGATTGCGCATTTGGATATGTTTGATTGCTAAGCCTTTGAGCATAAAAATTTATTGGTTTTATTCTGATCTTATAAAAGTTATGATGGATTTGGTCTTATTGCTTTGATTCTTATTGCTATGAGCTCTTCACTCAGTTATTATATGAGAAATTTTGGATCGTAATGTTCTAAAAACTTTGGAATGCAAACATTTGAATGTGCAACGCATACATTGGTAAGTTTATGGAGTCAATTCAAGAAATAACAATGGTTTGAAGGCGCATGGATTAATCATATTGGATTTTAATTACAAATCGATGTTTGGTATATTGTTTGGTAAGTTGATATTACATTGAATCATTGAATGATTCATAGTTCCAAACTATGTATTGGAATCGATTAAATTTAACCTTGGTGCAAAACGATTGATTAACACGATGGATATGGTGTTGGATTGAACTGTACACTTGGCATGAGTATAACGTATGGTGTTGGTTCTGTTTCGGGTGAATGGCACGTTAACATGATTATACATCTATTTGCTGGCCGATACGCATGGTATAAATGATTATGGTTTTAATAACACTGTACTCAATCATTAATACAGTGCGTGGCGGTGGTAATCCCACCACCTTCGCACACATGCAGTTAATTCCGGTCTCTTCGAGCTTTGAAGCTATCAAACCCTATCGTTTTTGACTCTGTGCATTGTTTCATTCAGTTTGAACCCTACCATGAACAGAAGCCATGGCTCTTGTTGTAAGGGCCGAGCCCAATGGGTGCCAAGCACTGTTGACATTTAGTGGTGCATGCAGCGACCTGGAACAACACGGGTGGCTTGCTATCATAAGTTTTATGGCTATGACCTCACTGTGGCTCGGCAATTTGCGTTATCGTTCGATGGCTGCCGAGCCAAATTTGGAGATGTCCAGCTTGAAATTACTGAAGAATTTCTCAGCCTGGCAACCAGCTTGCCTGTTAAGGGACAAAAATGGTCGAAAAGTTGCAAGGTAGATGATGTCCCATGAACATTACTGTTCCAATATCGCACAGTGAATTCATGCGACAGAGGGTTGCTTGCGAAGATGTTGAAACCCCGCTGGTATGATCTCTTGATGATTATCAAGCGTTTCGTTACTTGTGAAGGCAGGTACGAGTTTATTTTCTTATTCCACCTGCGTTTATTAATGGTTTTCATGGGTTTTCAACTAAGTATGCCTCACTCTCTACACCAAAGTTTGTTCAAAATGGATAAACGCTACAAGCGTAGCCAGGTTGACACTAGCCTCTTCCATGTTGGGTTGATCAAAATGGTTTTGGTTTACGAATTAGGGTTACGTCGTGATTCTTGGCATGATTTTCTCAGCTGCAATGGTTTTAGAGAGTCTAACCCTCCACAGGTAGATAAGCCCATGGTGACCGAGAGAAAACCTGCCTCTCTGCCTTATAATGTTTTGTTACCTAGACCTAAGCCCGAGTCACCTACGAGTTTTCCTAAGGCTGTGCCAAAACAAACCGAAGTTGCTAAAGCAATAACCCAAAAGACTAGAGCGAAGACTGGTGTTAATACTTGAAGTAAGAAAAATGCAAGATTGATCTCTCGCATGGCGAGGAATAAATCTAAGCTTCCTGCCAAAACAGAGCCTATCGTGGTTAGCGAGGACTCTGATTCATACATTGAACGATTTCTCGCCGAGGAGTATCCTTACTCCGAGGGATTGTGTGGCAAACCTCCTCATGATTTCGTCAAGAACCTACCTCCTTGCTGCGGGATAACCCTGACTTTCCTAGTATTGAACCACTCCATGAAACCCTTGGGGAATCATCAAAACCCCCTTCTGTTCAACCTGTTGCTGCACCTTGCGAAAAATGTGGGTTATGGGTGGAAAGATACTACTTGGATGTACCTACATTGCAATCCAGAATCTATGATTTGGAAAACCAAGTGGCAAAGCTCACTGGTCAGAATGCAAAGGTGCAACCCTCCGATAAGAAGCAACGAACCATGGGTTCAGTCCTGTTAAAAAATGTCGATTTTGCCACTGCTATTATCAATTCAAAATTGACATAAGTCCCAGCAGCTGTGATGGTATATTTTTCTCATTTATATTACTCTCTCTGTACATATTTCGCTTGCTCTGTTGCATAAGCATGCTTCGCTGTATATAATGTTTGTTTTATTTTTGGTTATCGTTTAAAATTCTATTGGATTTGGTTTTGATTTGATAGATCATCGAATAGATATGATTGTTCAAAATTAGCTCGATGTTCTGTTGATAATACAAGCTGTTTAAAATAGTCTGTTGTTGGTATACCGAATTTCGAATACAGTCAATGGTGTAATTTGAATTGGTTATGATATGAGTATGATTAATAAATGGGTTAACTGTTTCAATTTCCTTCGACCAAATTTCATACTTTTCTATTGATACATAGCCGAATCGCAACTGATTTGATTCTCATTGATTGCAACTTATTCGAATTGGATTCTGATGAAGGTTACGATGTTGTTTCTATAATTGACTCCGTAAAGATTGGTGTGGATTACTGCTCAGTTCATGAATCTGTAGATTTGATCGTGCCTCTGTCCATTGACTGTGTAAAGGTTCTTGAGTTGATATGATTTCATTTGATTACAATGGAGGTTGTTTACGCATTGTGATTTTAATTAAAGGTTATCAATTCGTTACTATAACTAGTCGATGACAGTTATGACCATATCTATGAACTGTTGGAGATTCAGCATATAAAGTCAATGACTAGATTTTATGGATAAAGTTATGCCTGTTTTATCGTGACCATTTTTCTATATTGGCTATTGATTAAATGATTTGGCTCCTATGCAAATCAATGATGATTGTCTTGTATCTCATACAATTTGGTTTACCACTGATTGCATTCGTGGAACAATCTTGTTAAGATTTGATTCGATTTTATGACAATTGGGAAAACAGAGTATTCCTACTCTGTCCCAATTATATTCTGTTCGATTTGGTTTGAATTAAAGGATTATTTTTGAATCATTAGTAATTTTTTGATGATTGGATTCGATTTGATTTGATTATATATCTGGTCCTGTTTACTATTCTAGACCAGCTACAGAATCAGAAGATTCTGTAGCTAAGTCTATAGAGTCATTTTTTTTATTGTTTTCTTAATAAAATACTCCTCTAACTTGATCTTTATGTCTATTACAGGCAAATTCGAATTGGTAATGGATATGAGGAGCATTTGGAAGATATCTTAAGGTTTTCACTTGCATTTTAAGTTACTTAATTTAAGGGATTTTTGGGATTATTCCCAGATTGTGTAAAATTGTTTACTATTATTCACAAGGATGTTTTACCTTGTGAGAAACTTATATAAACCTATGGTTTTGTAATAATCGATCATCCTAAGTTGTGGGAGAACAAGGATATGTAATTCTTATTCAAATTGGAGCAGAATTGATGCATTGTTATAGCTTTTGCTTTTCAAGATATCGACACTTTGTTCCAAGTTTTGTATATCATTTTGTTTATGGTTTAGTATTGCTTTGCTATCTAAATCACATGCATTTGATATAATCTCTTACTGTTATACATATCTTGTTGCTTCCAAAGAGATAAAGAACATAACAGTTGTTGATTCATTTTATGAATGATAGCTTTGTCTTCTTCGTAGGTTGAATTGTTATATAAGTTTTCTGCATAATAGGTTTCCCTTATTGCAGAGATTTATCATCAGAAAACTGTTATGATTTCTTTTATGTCTTGTTTGTCCTGTAACATACTTCAAGAAGCAGCATAGCTGATCATTTTCGAGAGGCTTAAGGACTAAATGGTGTGAATTTCTTCCTCCAACCAGCTTAAGAAATCATCCTACACAGGGCAGACTTGGAGCGTTTCCAGGTCAATTAGTTAGATATTTACTGTTTCAATCAAGTAGTTTAATATAAATGATAGTTTAGTTAGATTTATTTATTTCAGTAATATATATTAGATTGTTTAATTTCAGTTAGATTTATTTCTTTTTCATAAATACAAAAATCAAAAAGAGACCCTTGGCTGTCTCAGGGCAGCGATCACATGAGTTTTGCAGGTTTTAATTAAATCTGTAGTTTGTCCATATTGTACATTTGTGAATAAGGAATATCATAGCTGATAATTAGGTAGTTGATTTGAGTTATTACAATCATAGTTAGTATCTTGTATATATAAGTAGTTATTAATTTATAGTTAGATTAGTGTAGTTAGTTTAGTTTACTTTATTAGTTTCTAGTTTCCTTTATTAGTTTAGTTCTTTTTCTTTGTTTTATTAGTTTCTAGTTTCCTTTAGATTTCTTAGCTGAGATCACTTCTCTTTGGTTTCCATACGAGACCTTAGGGCAGCCAACGGAGCCGTTAAACTTGTCAGGGTGGTCCATTCCAAATGACTTGGGTTATTTAGACAACCCCGGACCGGTTCCACTCTCCCAGTTTACGGACGGTCAATTTCGCCCGTCAACAAATGGCCCTAGAAGGAGGGCCTGAACTAAATTGATGGCACGAGGTGGTCGCAAGACTCCTCCCCCCCCTAATCGCTCCCCTATAGTGACTAGAAGCCATTCATTTGATAGTATCCCCTCTCAAACAACAACTACTTCAACCGAAGATCCTCAGATCACAGTTGAGCCAGCAACCCCTAATCCCACAGGTGGTGATATACAAGAAATTTTTAGACAATCTCTTATTAGATCACATAAAGCCTTCGCTAGTCTTAGGCAACGAAATCGCCCGTGGGGTCAACCTCTAGACTTCTCTGAAGTCAGAGAACAACTAGGTGATATAAACCTTACTGTGAATCCTACAGATCCTAACACAAATCTTGTTGCAGGAGGATCTGGGATACCTCCTTCACCACCTCCCTCATCTCCTTCTTCCTCTGGAGGAGATTCCTCTTCTGACAAAGGCAAATCACCTTCTCAGCCTTCTACACCCACTACCCCAATGGCAAATCAGAACAACCCTGCTAGAACTTGGTTGGACCAGGATGCCGTAGCTATACCTGGAGACCAACACCCTTTGGCTAAACATCCAGAGAAATGGCTTCCTAAGTTTAATCCCGATTCAAAACAGATAGTTGAAGATCATATCAAAAAATTTATGTTATCCATCAGAATCCGTAATGTTGAACATGAAGATGTTGTCTGTAGGTTGTTCCCTTACACCTTTGAGGGTAATGCATCCACTTGGTACTTTTCCCAGCAGCCTCACACTATATTATCTTGGGAAAAATTTGAGTCATGTTTTTTGGAAAAATTTGGAGATGGTAAACCTCCGGAAGTCTTAGTCATGGATCTTTCAAACTTAAAAATGAATGCAAAATAAAAGGTTAAATATTTTAATCAAAGATTTTTGACACTTAAGAATAGAATCCCTGCAGACTCTATGCCTGCTGAGAGTCTTGTAATAGCTTACTACACTAAATATTTACATCAAAGTATAGCTGTTTGGGTGAAAAGATCCAAAAAGGCCACGTTGTTAGAAGCTTTTGAAGAAGCTACTCAAATTGAAAAAGACATTCTTAGTCTTAAAGATCCTTCTAGCAACGAAACTGAGACTGTTCCTTCTTCCAAGAAAAAGATTGAAATTCTACCCAGACCTACACAAAACAAGACACAACCTGAAAACTATGATTTGGAAAATTTAACCAAAGTTGTACAAAAGTTATCTAATCAAGTCGTAGACTTAAAAAGGTCGACAGAGGAAGCCTCTTCGAGCAAAGGACCCTACAAACCTCCTTTCCGAAAGCCTTTTCCCCAAAACCAGCCTAATCCAAACTTTGAAGGCTTGAACCTAGAAAGTTTGCAATGCGCACTACAAACAATTCTAGGAACCCAAGATGACTTGATCCCTCCTGACATCCCTCAAGAGGAGGTTGAGCAGGAAACAACTCAAGAGGAAGAGTCTTCTCCAAATATCTTTGGTCACCTCTCAGATAGTATCTTCCAAGCCAACTTTGAGATTGTGCACCCTTACAATACTAGGAGCAAGACCGCAAATAAACCTCCTGCTGTGAACATTACAACTTTACCTCCAAAGCCTTCTAAATCAGTAGAAACTAAACAGAGTAATGATAGCCCTAAAATAGATTATGATGTTGTTGAAGATCTTAAGAAATTACGGGCTAACATTTCTATTTATGAGTTGTTGAAATTTCCATTTT
>ML778833.1:681237-692814 GCA_009831015.1 Picea engelmannii | reverse complement strand
CCCCCCCCACTACCTCTCTAGCTACCTTACGGGCCTAGAGGGTCCCCCCCACTACCTCTCTAGCTACCTTACAGTGCCAGAGATAATATCTTTGGTAAAATACCAGAAAATACCATTGAGCTCGTAGATTTCACAGAGCTAGAAGATGTCATGATCATCAATACTAGGAACAAATCCTATGCTCCCAAAGGCAAATTTGATCCTCCCTGCAATTCTTCTAGATCGATCTCATCCTCACTCACTACTACTATTTAGGTTCCTAAGGTTCTTGAGAGTTAAGGAATTACTTCCCCTTTCCCCTCTTCCAAATACAATATCCTAAATCATTTGGCCAACATTAAAGCAGATACAACCCTTCTGGACATGGTTGTCGTCCTTGAACAACAGAGGGATCTGGAACAATTCATGGAAGGAAAAGATTTTGTTGTAGCCAACCTCTCTGAAGAGGTAAAAAAAGAGGATTCATCTGTAAATAAAGTAGGTGTACATGAATTTAGATGCCCTGTAAAAAATCCCTCTTTTTATATTTCTGTAAAGATTATGGATAAAATCGCCCATTGTTTCCTCATTGATGGCGGTTTGGGCCTAAGTGTGATGTCAAATATTATTATGGAAGAGTTGGTCTTGTCTTGTACAAATGAAAATTCCAGAAGCATGCTCTCCTATAATATTCTACAACAAATGACCATAGGTGAGATGAAAGATGTGACCTTATTTTTGTACGAACACCCTGAAATAAGGACAACCCTTAGTATTCAGGTAATTGATATGCCAGTAATAAATTAATCAATCATCTTGGGAAGATATTGGCAAAATTTAATGGGTGGATACCTCTCACTCGATGGAACACATTTATCCATTCCTCAGAATGGTAAAAACATTATAGTCCTTAGAGAGGGAAGGATTTCACCTTACATAGAGAGTGTCCCACAACCTAATGTAAACTATATTGAAGAGGACCTAGGAGTGTATTCCATCTTTGTTGAGGAGGATAACATTCCCTTGGAAAAAAATTATTTAGATGATGGTATGTGGCACATGCAATTTGATGGTTCATGCTCTAATGAAGGTAACAGAGCTGGAATTATCTTGATTTCTCCTATAGGAAAAATCCATAGCTTTTCTTATAGGTTGGAGGTTGTTTGCACAAACAATGTCACTAAATTTGAAGCTTTATTATTAGGCATTGAAAACACCTATAATCTTGGTTGTGATCACCTTTCAGTTTATGGGTATTCCGATCTTGTTGTGAACCTTGTACGTAATATATACTCTCCTAGAAACAAGTTGATGAAATGATATACCCAAACTTTTTGGGCACTTATCTCGAACCTATTATCTTTCAACATCACTCATGTCAAGAAGGAGTTAAACTCAATGGCTGATTGGTTAGCTTTTTTTGTAGCCTCTTCTAATAGGCAACTTCTGCCACCTAGACCTAATTGTACCTTTCAATCTCTATATCTTCCACATATCCATGAAAATATAGAATCTTGGAAGGTCTTCGCTAATGATGAGAGAATTTGTGATTTCATTCAAAATGAACCTTTTAAGACTAAGGAAATTATATCCATAGAAAATAACAAGATTCCTAAGGGCCTGACTCCTCATTTTCATCGAGTGATGTAGGAAATAAAAAGAAATAGAAAGAGGAAGAGTTGAAAAGGAAGGTGGGTGAAACCATCTCCTTGAACATTGGGACACCCAAGGCTCCAAAGAATGTTAAGATAGGTGCCAAATGTTCAGATGAAGAGAAAATGAAGTTTGTTAATCTACTTGGTGAATTTAAAGATGTTTTTTCTTGGTCTTATGAGGATCTTCGTGGTTTTGATCCTGGTCTTATAAAACATGCCATTCCCATCAAGGAAGGAATAAAACTAGTTAGGAAAAAAAAAATACCTATCAACCTTGCACTAGAAGAAACTATTCGAAAGGAGTTGGAAAAACTCTTGAAGGCTGGAATCATCTTTCTGGTCAAGTACTCTGAATGGGTTTCAAATTTGGTTCATGTTCAGAAAAAAATCAGTCAGATCGGATTATGTGTTGATTTTCAAGCATTAAATCGAGCTAGTATAAAAGATCTCTTCCCTCTCCCTCACATGGAAATGATTTTGCAACAAGTTGCAGGGTCACAAATGATGTCCTTACTTGACGTTTTTTCCGGTTACAATCAAATCAACGTAAAAAGGGAAGATAAATATAAAACCACCTTTATTACTCATTGGGGTACCTTTTCTTATGAACATATGCCTTTTGGCTTATCTAATGTAGGTGCCACTTTTCAAAGAGCTATGCAAATATCTTTCAATGATTTGATCGACAAGATCATTCATATCTACCTGGACGACTTAACTGTTTACTCTAAAACCCGATCAGATCACTTTGGCCATATGAGAAAAGTTCTCATGCGATGTAGGAAATTTGACATCTCTCTAAATCCTTCTAAGTCCATTTTCATTGTTACTAAGGGAAAGCTCCTTGGACATATTGTATCTGATTCAGGAATAAGCATTGATCCTGAAAGGATTTCTTCTATCCTTAATATGCCTGCTCCCACTTCCAAGAAGGAGGTTCAAGATTTTATGGGGGTTACTAACTTTGTCTGTAGGTTTGTTCCAGATTTTGCTGTGATGGTCAAACCAATTCATAATATTCTTAATCACGATCGTTCTTTTTCTTAGACAGATGATGTCGAAAATGATTTTGAAGGGATTAAGAAAGCAATCAGTTCTGCACCAGTTTTGGCGAAGCCGAATTTTGAGAAGGAATTCACAATATATACTAATGCCACCGAGGAATCCATTTCTACTATCCTCATGCAATAATGACCAAGGTAATGAAAAACCAGTGGCTTACATGAGACAAAGTTTTTCTGATGATGAATTTAAATATTATTTTATTGAGAAACATGCTTTCTCTCTTGTTAAAATTGTTGAAAAGTTTTGCCACTTCATCTTAGGTAAGCATACATTGGTAAAAGTCCCTTTACCTGCTGTCAATTTTTTTCTCTCACAGACTTATCTTTCATGGAATCTTGCACATTGACTTTCCAAGATCTAGGAGCATGATTTGAATATCGTGACTTCTACCACTATCAAGGGACATGACTTATCCCTTCACTTAGCTCAACATGCTGATAATAGTGAAGAAATTGATGAAGAGGATAGTTCCCTATCAACTCTCTTTTACATTGATAACCAGATCCTCCCCATGTCTGAAAATCCCTGGTATAAGAATTTGGTTTATTGTTTACAAAACCAAAAATGCCCAGACAACTTAGACACTCATCAAAGGAGAAGGCTCTATCTTGAATCTACAAGATACGCCATTATAGGATACTTCTTGTTTTGAAGATCTGTTGATGGTGTATTGCTTCATTGTGTAAAAAATGAGGATGCACAAAAACTGTTGCAAGAAGCTCATGGTTATTCAAGTTCTGTCATTCATGTAGGAGGTCATTTTTCTGCTAAAACCACTGCTTTCAATATTATTAGAAAAGGATACAATTGGCCTTCAATCTTTCGTGACTCTTACATTTTTTTGAGATCTTCTGACAAGTATAAAAAATTTACAGGGAAAGAACGCCTTTCAGCCATGTCATTACAACCTATCCTCCCAGACTTCCCCTTTCAAAGTGGGGATTGGATTTTATTGGTCCTATTAATCCTCCATCTTCAGTAGGACAAGTTTTAATTTTGACAGCCACATACTATTTTACAAAATGGGTTGAATTTGTCCCACTTAAGCATTCAACAGATGATCAGGTAATTTATTTCCTTGAAAATAACATTTTTTCCAGATTTGGTCTTCCATTGGAAATTATTACAGACAATGGTCCCGCTTTCATTTCTGCTAAGCTGAACCAATTTTTAGCTAAGTTGGGGGTTAAAAATTTCACCTCATCATCCTATTATCCCCAAGGGAATGGGCACGCTGAGTCTACCAACAAAAATATGGTAAGAATCATCAAAAGGCTTATCAAATATAAGCCTCGTTAGTGGCACACTCTCCTCACTTACGCCCTTTTGGTAGATCGAACTACCACCAAGGTAAGCATCGGTTTCACTCCTTTCCATCTTGTTTATGGTCAAGAATCCCTCTTGCCAACTGAGATGGAAATTTCTTCCTTAAGGTTGATGCTACATATCAAAGAATTAAATTCTTCCATTGTTTCACAAAGGATAAACGCACTCCTAGATTTGGAAGAGAAAAGGATGTTTTATTGTATAATATTAAAAGGAGACAACAAACTATTAAGAAGTATTTCAACAAGAGTGTCAAGACTATCAGATTTAAGGTCAATGAAAAAGTATTGTTGTGGGATTCATCTCACGCTGATAGGGGAAGACATTCAAAATTTCAAAAATTATGGTTGGGTCCTTTCAATATCGCTTTTGTCTTAGGTACTAACTCTTACATTATAAAATATTTACAGGAGAGACTGTTTTCCTACAACACTAATGGTTCTCACTTGAAGCATTAAGTGGAACCAACTTGAAAATTTCTAACGCTATTTGGATTTTCTGTTTATTAGTAGTCTAGATCTGCTTTCAATTTTTCACTATTTTTCTTTTCTTCTTTACAATAGTTTGATTTTTGCTTTCTATTTTAAAACATTTCCTATTGCTTTTACATTTTTGTCATTTTATTTCTGCTATTTTAAATTTTGCAATTTTATTTCTGTCATGATTTTAGTGCTTCCCATATTTTAGTTGATTTTGTTCAAGAATAAGATGTTGGATCAGTTCTGCCACAGTGTCACTCCTGCAAGATATTGTTGGTCAATAGCAATCAATCTTACACAGTTGTTATGATGTTTCACCTGAAAGCACACTTGAATTTGTTATCTTCTTTCACTACTGTCTTATAAAGAAATTGGTCATCTACCACTTCTGCTTTCCATTTCTTCATCCATTTCAGATTAAAAAAAGAAAATCCATAACTTTTCTCCTTGAAGTAAAGAGAATATTTCGGTTGAATGATTATTCATACAGGTATAAACCCCCTCATACTTAACATTTTTCATGAGTTATTCCCAAATTCCCAGTCATTTTTCCATTAAATCCGCTCACTTCGCCCTGTTGCATAATTATCCTGGTTATACCTTCTTGATATGCTATTCTTGGTCTACGAAACCATGAGTTATGGGTTCTAATCTAATGGAAACAAATTTCCCTGTGGAGTCGCCAGTTTGTTGACGATTAAAATCGCAATGAGGATTTCACCCACAAAGTATTGCTAAAGCCTATTAATTATAAGATAAATGATATATATAATACAAGTAGATGGGACCCCCTTGTATATTGGAGGATCATATCTGGTTCTTATTTGATGTTTTTACTATTGTTCGAAACTGCTTACAGGTTTGAGCATTATTGATGATCAATGTTGGTTCTATTCGCGATAAATGGATGATGGGTAATGCATGTTATGTGTTGGTTTTGTTTCTCTAGGCTCTAATGTCGTGTCATAATGGCTTATGATATCCGTTGTTACCTTTTCTATTTAGTCCTTGATTTATTACTTGTGCAAAAGAAACATGTTCATAACAAAAAATAAGAGCAATTGAAATAAAAAAAGCAATATGAACAAAATCCAAAAGAAAGGAACTATGCTACTATGATATGTGATGTTGCACTATGCATTTGAAGCTTAAAAGGAATGGTGTTATTCCTAACTAACAATTTTAATGGATATGCGATATATTGAGTCATGTGAAGGCATGTTTGATATGTGTTATGGTATGTTTGGCAATGGTTAATGTGATATATGGTGGTGCACTTGGAAAGTAATTGATGGTAGTTTCAATGCATAGATTAATTGGATGGATTAATGAAGGGATGGTTGGCATGTACTAAGGAATTGAATGAGTAAAGGATGGAAGTGACATGAATTTACTACACGTCACTCCATACCTATCCCATTGGCCATCACGTTAGCTTGGTTATTGTTCAATTGTGTTTCACTATGGTTAAGCTCTGATTTTCAGGCAAGGGAAGAACTGCTCGACCAAGATCACGTTTTTAAGGCTTCTTGGTTACAGGTATGTATTTTTCACCATTCATGAACTCACTCTAATTATGAAACATATATTGGCTCAATGATGTATGGGTCTGTGTTTTTTTCGAGACTGGAAACTGTGTAAACTTGTGATATTTCTCTGGAATGGATTGTTTGTGTGGTTTTCATTGCAAATGAAAATGATGGTTGAGGTCACAGTTTCATTGATTATTTTGAGTGCTAGAAGCGATGAAGGCTCTCTGTCATCCTTATTGGTTTTGGTCAGAGGGTTTCATTCGGTCCATATTTGTTAGTTGTCTCCACACATTTCTTATCACCATACCCAGTCGTTTTCACTGTTATGGGGTTGTTGGTTACAATTTCAAACCACCTTGTGTCATTGCGTATCATTTCACCTAGGTATGGGCTCATTCATGATATTGATGTTTTCACAGTGGGTTATGATGGCTATTATGGAAAGGGGCTTTCTTTAAGGTTGATTGCTATTTCATGGCTCTGTTTTATATCAACATTTTTTGGGTTGATTGGGAAAACCACGAGGATTATGACCATCATGTTCTTGGTGTTATTACGGGCCAATGAGAAGTATCCGCCCCTCTTTTCATAGTCTCTCCTACCTGGTGAATTGTCACCATGTCTTGAAAATCTATTGGTGATATGTCTTGTGTGTCCACCATGTTGTCTCAAAATTTTCTCACATGTTGTTTGTGTCTGAATCGAGTTTCACTATGTTGGTTCCACAGAGTGAACCCTTGATTATTCAAAGCCTATTTTTGGATCCAGTTATATCCTGTCAGGCACATGTTTGACTGTTATGAGTTGGTGGAGTATCATCGACAGTGGTTGATTATTGGTCATCTATGTTAATAGCTATTATTATCATCGTAAAATTTTGTGATGGAATCCAAGTCTCGAGACTTAGTGAAGAGCTAAACCAATGTAGAGACATGATAAACTAGAAGACGAGGCCACACCTAGTGGAATAAGGCTAAATCTAGAAAAGGCATGAAGTTGATGGGACATGGTGGACCACATATATCATGCACCACATATCAATAGTCAGCATCCATATCGAGCAGAGAACTAGTGCGGATTTTATTTATTCGAAAGCGAGTCGATGAAAATATCGTGGTTTCACCTCAAGACCACATGGCACCACTCGATGCATATCGGGGATAAAAGAGGTCTATCCCAAATTTTTTTTCCTCGTCCCTGATGTCAGGAAGTGTATATAAGGGGGGACCCTTGTCATTCTTTTATGATTTTTCAAATCATTTGAATGGTAAAAGCGGTGCGACCGCTCCAATCGAAACTAAGCTCAACAGTGCACCGAATTCACATGTCTTCCACTCATTCGTAGGTATTTTTCATCATCACCATGGATCCTGTGATTTTTTTTGTAACAGAGCAAGATCCCTCGCCAAGCGAAGAATCCCTTATTGACAGAGACTTTGATGTACTTGACACCGAAATAACTGTCTCACCTGTCTCTACATCTAGAGCTAAATTGTCAGATCATGTAGGGAGACAAATACCCTTTCTCGAAGCGGTCCAAGCCTCCATAATCCCTTATTCCATCGAAGTCGCATTCCCTTTCCCAGAGTTCTTAGTTTGGTGTGTTGAACAATACTCACAGGAAGAGAGGGTGATTTTAAATAATTTAGGGTCAGAGGTCTTGTGTAGAATATATTTTCATCCATTCGATATGCTCTCGACATACCAGAGTCCCCTTCCACAACGTATGAACCCTTAGAGGAAGAAAATATAGTCACAATTTACAAGGAATGTCCCCTCGAGGTAAAAAACCTATTTTTGCAGACAATTGTCAAACCCAAGTAGTATTCTGAGAGTATGTCCCTGCCAATGAATGTAAACTCCACGGTTATCAAGATCCAGTGGGCATGTTCCATACTCAATCAGATTTTAGGTCTAGATAATGACAAATATGTAGCTGAGGTCATGTTAGGTTTTATGTTAACCTTTTTTCAGTCAGAATCCATTCAGTCAGTTTGTATCATTTTTGATAAATTCATTGTTGATAATGTACACAAACAACTAGGGAACTTCCAATCATTAAGGCACTTCAGGTATTACACGTACATGTTGAAAATGTTCCTGGAAACAAGAAAGAAAGAGTTCCTTGAAGCAACATTCATCTCCACGGAATGCAAAATAATCACAATGCTCATTTTCATAAACAAGATCATATCCAAAGTTTACAGTTTGATCTTCAACACTAGCCTGCCAAGATTCCTGGAGGACATGAAAATTTACTTACAGCCAAATTCAGAAAATAAAGTAGGAGATTGGGTGTTATGCATGCACTCTACATTAATTTGGGTATATGGTTGTCAAGAGTCACCTTATCTTCTCCCTATATTTCTGACACCTAGAGTCTTTTCCCTGGAGTTCATCAGGAAAAGAATCATATCAGAGACAAAGAATTTCCTGAAAATGCACAAGGCATCCAACCAAAAATTTCCTTTCATCATAGGACCATTTGTTTTTAAGACTAGATCTTGCTTATCTCAGATCGAGGCCAAACTCAAGGAGTTTGTATTTGCACAACTACAAGGGAGAATATATGATCCACATTAGGTCATATCTAACAACAAATTGATGAGCAAACAAGGCGCTTATGAACATGAGTATGTTGAAGGTTTTGACAAATTGGCTAATTTGGAAACCTGTGTTGATATGGAAGCCATCTTGCAGCCTGCTCAAACACAATAAGTGGGGCCAACCCTACAGAAGACTCAAACACAACAGATCCCTTAGAAGTTGACATTCCAAGTTCCCAAAGTGACTGTCTACACCAAGATAAGTAGTTCAGAGGCCCTAGGAACTAGTAGTCAACAAACTTCTCCCAAGAAGATAAAGATCAAACAATCTACATAGATAGTAGATCTGGAGGAAGAAGAGCCTAAGGAGCAAGTAAGTATGGATATGGTGAAGAGTGGAACCAACAAGGAAGAAGTTGGTAAAATAAGCATGCCCCAAAATGAAATACTCTCAAGAGATTTCAGCAACAAAAATCACGTTTTCAATAAAGCACCTGGAGAAGGCTACCAATCTAAAGAAGATTTAGCAAAGAAATATGTTGTGAAAGGATGTTTGGCCATAAGTGAAATAAGGGAGTTGATACCTAACGTGGAAAATATTTCTCAACATATCTCTTCTATGTTATTATTTAGAGTGATAAAGTTGGATATCAGTGACCACCCACCTTTTCGAACTGTCTCAAATAGTTTTCTGGTAGTTTTGATAATTTACTATTTTTAGCAGTTTTTAACTTCCAAGGCCATTTTGAGGGCCTAAATGAAGGTTTTTAAATATATATCTTCTCAACTATATATGAAATCTCTTATTGATCCCCCAAAATGAATCTCCTTGATGATACATTTCCAGCAAGCTATCGTTTTCCCTAAACAGAGATCGTATGCCAAAGTTACGCCCCCGAGAAGTTGATACACCAAACTACCCGGGTCCACAAAACTGTTGGCTTTTCATCTTCCGAGATTGGGGTTTTGGATTTTCTTTATTAAAAAAAGGCCTTTGGAGCCTCATTGTAAAATCATATTCTTGCGAATGCAAGTATCCATCACATATCTTCTCAAAGATAAGCTACCACCATTCTAGCGAGTCTTTCACTCTGTATTTTTATAGTCTCTGTACATTTATTTCATTAATAGAAATCATGTATTATTGTATCTCTGTGTTTATGGTTGCATCTATGATACATTTATGTTATATTATTGGATATCTGTGATATCTCTATGCATTTCTTTATTATATCTATTGGATTACTGAGAGGGGGGGGGGTGAATCAGTAATAGAGCAATTTAGTCCCTTTTAACCATATAATCCAAGTGCTATTTCAATGAAGCATTATTATCCAATAACTGCAGAGTAAATAAGAAATGAACAAATGAACAATCATACACATACACAGTACACTAGTGTTTTACGTGGAAACCCAAATCGGGAGAAAACCACAGAATGTTTTTTCTTATATGTCTTGAAGAATTACATTCATGGGAAGCACCAACTTCCTTTGTTTTCCAGCTGCAACTGGAAGGAGGCTCCAAATCCCCAATTCTCTGGCTACAACCAGAAGGAGGCTACAACCCCCTATGCTCTCCAGCTACAACCGGAAGGTGGCTACAACCCTGTCCTTTCCCCGTCCTGCCACCCTGAAGTAGAAGTATAATGATGGAACCACTGCCACACTATCACTGTGAGATATACCGTTGTAAACCTGTACCAATAAATCTGAACCATGCATCAACCTGTACTATAAAAAAGTGCATCAACCATGCACCAACCTGTAATCAACATGTACCATAAACAAGTGCATCAACCATGCACCAACCTATAATCAACCTGTACCATAAACAAGTGCATCAACCATGCACCAGCCTGTAATCAACCTGTACCATAAACAAGTGCATCAACCATGCACAATCCTGTAATCAACTTGTACCATAAATAAATGCATCCAACCATGTACCAAGTATGTACCAATAATGTGTCAACTACTCATCAACTATGAATCGTCAATATGTACCAACATCATCAACTATACACCTCATGTATGTGCCAACTCATCAACTACTGTCTCAACCATGTACTCAACATATACCTCAACCAAAAGCCCTCATCAATTTCATCATAAAAATATGATTTGTAGCTCTGTAATAGACCTGGTGTATCTGATCACATGCATGCAAACCTTCCTTAACTTTAACAACAAGTGACTAGCATTTTCATCAAACATTTCTTTAATCTCACATGCCTAGTTTTGGATTAGTCAACAACCCTAACTTGAAGTAATCATAACTTTGAACCTGTAATGTATAAAGATCTCTAACTGATAAAAAATGTTCTTCAGTGTGTTTTATGCAATTCCTCCAAGTGGCACTACTTGGAACCTCTCAGAAAAGGAGTTATAGCAAAAATGACAAACCTTGCTGAATTCTGGCTTATTCTAAATAGCGACCTTGTAGAGTGTTCCCCGCACAAAATATTTGATGAAATTATATGAAACTATTAAAAAAAATACTACATACTATACCATAACCAACACATTTTGTCTCACTGAATTTGGATCTGTTATGAAGAAGTTATGACGTTTTTACCCGAAACACCTAATTTTGACTAGTTTCAGGACTGGCCACAAACCCTATTTTCCACAAAGTGTAACTCCCAAAATACAAAGACCCACAAGATGAATTTTTAACCACAGATACTTGGATATGTTTTATCACTCGCATAGAAATTTTAGTATCTAAGTCATTATAGAAAAAAAGTTATAGCGAAAATGGTGAGATGACCTGAAAATAACATACCTTAGAAAGCACCATCAAAAGCATTTATCCTTGCATTTCGGCCTTCTTTTCTTCACTTTCCTCACAATTTCGGCTTAGATATCATTTGTAAACCTCAGAAACCTATATATATTCAATATTCTCAAGTGTGATTCAAATGAGAGAGCCTTGCCTCTTATTTATACTCTCCAAGTAGCTTCCTTAAAAACATCTTCTAGGTCACTTGGCC
>ML778833.1:639966-675073 GCA_009831015.1 Picea engelmannii | reverse complement strand
ATTTATCCATTAAAATTATTATTGAAATAATTTATTTTGTATTCACTTTGAATTATGATACACTCATCACTTTACTTTATTATTTACCTTTTAAAATCTCTTAAACCACTTTGATTACTTTGACCTTTTGGGGCTTCTAGATGACATATGAGGGTCCTCCAACTTCGTAAGGCCATAACTCTCAAAATGTGAGGAGTTATGTGACATTCTACATGCCACTAAAAATGGCATGAAATGTACTATACATATAGGATAGTGTTATCTAAAAATATATCATAACTCATACCGTTACCTATCAAACAAACTTGGGTCCATTACCCAGACCTGGGGTCTCCAACTTCTCATGGCCATAACTCTCTAACCGTGAGGAATTATGTGACATTCCACATACCACCGGAAATGACATGACAAGAACTATCCATCTAGGATATTTTCCCTGAAAAATTCACTTTCCTTCATCTCATTATTACACAATTAAGCATGGGTTCTCTTACTCCACAAAGCATCTTCCCATGAGGGCTTTCACCATAAGGGGACCACTTTGGAGTTCATCCATATTTACTTCTTATCAACCATGACAAAACAATAATGAGTCATATTTACATCAAACACTATTAGGTCCATTACCCAAACCTTTGTGCTATGGGTATTTCTTCAAGGGTTGACATCAATGACAACCAACCTTAATCAACAATATCTACACTCTCATTTCATGTTGAAAATAATCCAGATCCGTGGTATTAGAGCAGACTACTCTTGATCATTTTTTCTAGTGCATGTCCCCGAAGAGGTATAAGTATAGAAAGTTGGGTCTCGATCTTGTCTCTCTTGAAGAAAATTTCTCTCACACACCCAAGAAAACCTCCATGGTGGAAGAAAAGAAAAATGACGGAGCATGCGATTCTATCAATCTATTGCTTGAGCAAGCTCTCACGTGATAGAGGGATGAAATGATGGAGATTTTTTTCCACAACCTTCAATGCCTGTCGATAGAAACATGCACATATTCATCAAACAACCACTTTGGAAGAACCTCTCCTTTAAAGGTACAAGTTAATTTTGATATTTCCATATTTGAAGGACAGATAGATGAGGATGCCCTAGACAGATGGTTAAATATGATAGAAGGTTATTTCTCTATTCACCATTTTTTCGATAGGGAAAAGATCACCTTCTCACTCCTTAAATCTCTCCCCCATGTCAAACATTGGTTGGAAACTTACTGGGAGAAAAATTCCACAGAAGACTCTGAAATATATGGGGCCGATCCCACTTAGGGTTTTTTTGTGGACGTAGTAAAGGAACAATATTACCTTGTTGGAACTATGAGGAACAATGTATGAGATGGACCACACTACAACAGAAAGGGGCCAAGTAGTTCTGTAGTTCACCAATACATTCCATACCTTGTGTACCAAGTTGGGTATCAAATACTCTGAATGACATTTGGTTATGAAATATCGTGGGGCTCTACACAAATACATCCAATCTGAAATAGATTTTATGGACATCTCATTACTCGGTGTTGCTTATCGATATGTTGTTAAAATTGAGCAGAAATTTAAGAACTAGAACAAATGGGAGTTTGGGTTTGAAAATTCGCAACAACCAAAGTATGATAAATACGTCCCTTACAAATAGTCTCTCAAAAACCATTCCAGGCCACCGGAAAAGAAGGGTCATGGGAAGACAAAGAAGGATACCAGAAAATGGTACAATTTCCACAAAATACCCTGGCATAACACCGATGAATGTCACTCAAAACAGTCATTGGTGGTCGAGATCAAAGACAAGGAGTCAAACCTTGATTTAGAATCTGATTCTGAAAATACTGGTAAAATACAAATCATCGATGTAGATCCCACTGCTATTGTCGCAACCACAACAATTCAACTAGAAGAACCAATAGATCCTGAAGAGGGGGAGCACCTTTTTCATTCATAGATGTGGGTGACGGGGACCCCACTGCATTTTATTATTGATAGTGGAAGCCAGAAGAACCTCATCTCAGTAGAGGTCATCAAACAATTGGTATTGTTGACAACACCACACTCACAACCATACAACATCTGGTGGCTTCACCAGGGATGAGATCTCCATGTCAGCCAGCAGTGTCGATTGTCATATGGCATCCAACCCTTCAAGGATGAGGTATTATGTGATGTTTCCCCGCTGGATGTCTGTGATGTTCTCTTGGACCAGCCATATATGTGGAAGCCCCATGCTATCTATGAGTCTCGACCCTGTAGTGTCATTGTTACTCTGGGGGCTCATCTCTATAGGATACCGGAGGAGGTTTTGACTACTATCCCACTTAAACAATGTCACAAGGTAGTATCTTATACTACAAAATTTAGCTTCTTCACAATTTGTTCAAAAGGTGAACAGAAGGATACTACAACCACTACAGCCTTGGCCCAAGTACCTTTTATCCAACAGAAGAAGGTCGATAAGACTACAGCAAAGCGCAAATATTCCTTCTTCACACAGACATATCATGTAGCTAGACTGGTTAAAAAGGTCCAACCCTTCTAGCCACAGGCTCTTGACAACCTTCAAAAAGATAAACAACACAACTTCTCCAACAAGGAAAGCAACTCATCAAGATGTAGATTCAACAAACTCTTTTCCCTCTCCCATAGACACTCAACACAATGGAGATCATTACTTCCTAAGGAGGGAGGATTGATCTAGGTGGATATTGGTGGCCACCCACCTTTTCAAACTGGCTCAAAATAGTTTTCTGGAAGTTTTGGTAATTTACTATTTTTAGCAGTTTTTAACTTCCGGGGCCATTTTGAGGGCCTAAATGAAGGTTTTTCAATATTAATATGCCCAATGATAGATGAACGCTCTAATTTAAACCCCAAAATTAATCTCCTCGATGATACCTTTCTAACGAGCTATCGTTCACCCCAAACGGAGATTGTATGCCAAAGTTACGCCCCCGAGAAATTGATACACCAAACTACCCGAGTATCCATCACATCTCTTCTCAGAGATAAGCTACCACCATTCTACCGAGTCTTTCACTCTGCATTTTTACAATCTCTGTACATTTCTTTCATTAATAAAAATCATGTATTACTATATCTCTGTGTTTATGGTTGCATCTCTGATACATTTCTATTATATTATTGGATATCTATGATATCTCTGTGCATTTCTTTATTATATCTCCACTCTTGTTTCGTGCCGAAAATAATCTGGATCACAAAGATATAGAGAAGAAGACACTCAACATAGAAATTGTAGATGAGGATAAAGTGTCTAAGGTCAAGCTGCATTATGAAAAAATCAGTGTCCCAGACAAGGTGAAATTCCATAGAAACACCAATGATATGTTGTATTTGGACTACCTGGGTCTGAGCTTGAAGGTTTCAAGGTTGAAAACTCATGCACTTAAGCTGGAGGGAAAGTTGAGACAAGAGAAAGAATCTAGCATAGCTTGGAAGAATCAAATCAAGAGATTGGAATCTGAAGGCCCTCAGGGGGTAAATGATTCTTTATAAGAGAAACACAAGATGATCCAAAGAATGAAAAAAGGCTAAATATGTCTACCATAGAGCATCCACAAACAACGGAGTTGGATTCTCTAGAACAAGAGAAAGAGACATTTCGACAATAGGCATTGAATTACAAGGCCAATGTGTTGCAGATGGAGAAGGAAAAGATGAATTGGTCACAAGGACAGACAGGGGCATCAGACATGGTTGTTGTTGCACCTTCTACTGCAGGAACTGACCAAAGCACTGATGGATTGGTTCAGGCTATGTCCCAAGTTAGCCTGAAAGTAGAATAAATCAAGAACCTTAAGGGATACCTAGAAAATCTGCAACAAGAAATAAGAATAAAGGATGAGAGGATGGCCCAGTTCCAGAAAGAGAATCAAGATTACAAGAAAGGGTAGACAAGTTGAAGACCAGGTTGAAGGGAAAAGGATTGTTGCAGGGGGCCAAACACATCATCTGGGACTCCATTGCTGCTGAAGTTTCTAAGTTCAAGGTATACTTAAATTTCATCAATGACAAAGATAGCATGACCATCACAGCTAGACGCAGATGCAATGTTGTGAGTGAAACGCTGGCAAAGAAACCCTCAAAGTGGGCCCAGAATGCTATAAATCTACTCAATTCCATTCCCACTGCTAAACTCCATACCATTGGAGTCAAAGACAGGACCACATTGATCATTTGGGCTAGGAGAGTTATTTCCAATCATAACTTGCTTAAATCGGTCCAAACCAAGGCCATGCAGATGGAATAGAGCATACAAGAATTCAAAGATTTGTTTGAAGAGTTGTTCTTCAAAGGCCTCCCATGATTTTGGGATGGAAAAGGGAAATTGTATGATCGGGAGGAGTACTAATCTCACCTCACCCAATGAAGAATGGATCACTCTAAGTTTGAAAGCCTGGAGGAAAATTTGAAGGGAACAAACCTAGTGGAGTATTTAACCACAGATTTCGTGATTCTGAATCAATTCAAGACCATGAAGATCAAAATGCCAGCCATAACTTATGACTCTTGCATTGACCTGGATATTCTGATCAAATAAATGATGGATTACGAGATCCCTTCTGAATTGTAGTGGAAAGAGATAGTGCAGCTAGGCAGGACAAAATGTAGTTTTCCAGGAACCAATAAATAGCCTTCAAGTGTCACCAAATTGGCGAGTTCGATAGAATACCAAAGCGAGACAAGTGGCTAAGACAGAAGTTGAGCAATAAGAAATATCATTCATTAGCTTATGAAGTGTTTTTTATTAATCATTGTAAATCAGTTCACATACCAAGACTATCAATTGAAATTGTTATAGTCAGTTTTAGAAGATGAAACATTTCAGTTTAGCTATTGTAATCGGTTTCTAGTTGAAAGAAACTTGAATTGTATAAATACTAGAAGTTATGAATGAATTAATGTTGGCAGAAGTGTAAGGGCACAATTCTGGTTGTTATGAACTCTATTATAATTTTCTGGATCTGAATTGAATACATATGCAGAAGCTTTTGAAGTCTCTATGGAAAGATTCTAATGGTGGTGATATGAGTTTTGTCTTCTCTCATTGTATGTATTTCCTGTGTTATTTAATTTCATTTGCACTTTCTTCTATTTAAATTGGATATTCAAAGGCCCATAATTCATCTTATGATGCTCTTTGTTGAAGGAACTTAAACTGTGTAATTTTCTTCCTAACTAATTCAGAATTCATTTCAGTAATGTTCTGATGCAGTTACTTGTTTCCCCCTTTTCCTCTTACACTCTAAAAATTTCAATTTACAACTCAGATTCTTTGCCTCATTTATCCTTTATATTATAGAGAGTTCTACTGGCCAGTCATTGTTTTCATTCAATTTTAGAATTTTGACTCCATAGCCCTAAGTGTCCCTCCTCGTTTTTGCCAACAAATTTATAAAAATCCCCCAAAACAAAACCAAATATAACCATTGATCACCAAAGAAATATCAAGTGAAATGAGAGGGCCCTCTCTGAGATGAGAAAGTTAGTGCCCAACTCTAAATCTGGTTGAAACAATTACCTCTGTCGTTTTTCTATCAGCTGGACAAAATTTATAGAGATTCTAGCGTCATTGTCGGGGATGAAATTGAGAAATTTTCCCTGGGAGAAGAATGAATTAAATCTTTAGTTTTGATCCCTTAGGGTGACAGTGGATCAAATACCTTATTGGCCAATATTATTTTTTCCCTAGCGAATCCATTACCAAGAGACCAGTTACATTAAGCAGTGTGAGCTAGAAATCCTGGCTCCCAAGAGAATTCACACCAGGAGAAACCCAGACCCAGAAGTTGCAATCCTTGTGTCTGATCCTGAAAGGCTTGTACATAAAATAAAATAAAAGCAAGTAACCCCAATGATGCATTTGGACTGATATCTATCCTTACCCACAGATGGTGTGATGAGCATTGCAAACCTTGAGTTTGATGTAAAATTTTAACAAACTCTATTCAGAACTAAATTTGAATCTTGTTTGAGCGAGATCATCTTTGACGAAAAGAGATTCCAAGATTTGATTTTAGCTACATCTGCGAAGCCCATAGTGTTTCACACTCATAACCAACAACCACTTCAACCCCTCACAACATCCATGGCAGCTAGATTTTCTCCTCTCGTACTTCTTGCTCAGCTACATGATTTACCTTGAGAGTATAATTTAAGGATTAAACTGTATGATGCTGAAGGTAGCGTGTCAGCTAAGAAACGTCTAGACTGATTCAATGAATTTATAGACTTGGAAGAAGTAGATATTTAAGATGAAAAAATGAGACTATTTGCACAAATCCTTGTAGGAGAATTGAGGAAGTGGTTCAGAGCTTTGCCAGCAGCTAGTATCATAAATTTTGAGGCCTTTGAAACCATCTTTCTTGCGAAATGGGGTGACAAGAAAAATCCCCTTCAATTGTTAACTCAATATAAAAACATGAGGAGAACACCTAACGAAACAATGCAAGAGTTTTCAGCTGGGTTTGTAAAGGTCTATAATTTGATTCCTACTGAGGTAAGCCCCCCCCCACTAAAGCTGCTCAACTTGGATATGTTGATTCCTTTGAAAGTGATTTTTCTTTGTTATTAAGGGAATGAAGATCTGCTTCATTAGATGATATGATGACTGATTCCATAGAACTTGAGGTAAATATGATGGCTTCAGGAAAGATAAAATCTAACTCTGGCAGGGACTTGAACAAAGCTCAAGATAAGGCACAACCTTCAACCTCACAAACATTAGAAGAAATGTTTGAAACGATGATGAGAACCATGGAGAGAATGGTGGAGAGAATGGCCTTAGATAATAGGCCTAACCACATAGAACAGGCCGATGGTCCACCTAGAAATCCGAGGAGACCAACAATCCCACAAATTAGACAAAGAGAACAAAGAAATTAGGGGAATCAGGGAAATCAAGGAGATCATAGAAATTAGGAGAATTAGGGAAATCAGACAAATCAAGGAAATCAGGGGGATCAACAAATAAGGCCTCCTTTTCAAAATAATTATGTAAATGAGAACTATGATGGATATTTTGAAGACAACATGAATCGCTGTGATGATAAAGAAACATAGGTGTTTTTGACTAAAGAATAACATGACCAGTTCATGGATGCAAATGATATCTTCATGCAATATGAGGAGGAAAGGTTATCGGTAGAAAGGTAATATTACCAAGAAGGATTGCAGGATGCCATCATGCAATTCCATAGAAAATACAATCTTTGAAATCAGAGAGTGCCTGAAAACCCCCCAAAGGGAAACCTCCAAAAGGAAACCACACCAAAGAAGCTCAGAGTAACATACCCTCTTCAATTCAGCCCAAAAAGGATTATTCTGCAAAGGATCCTGCTGCAAAGGGTATTGTGGAAAAAGGGAAGCAGAAAGAAGAACCCCAGAAAAAAATACTAGAGGCAAGGAAAGAAACAATCACCAAAGAGGTAGATAAAACCTCATCCTCCTTTAATTTTGAAAGTGAGATGGCCAAGATTAAAATTTCAGTACCATTCAATGAATTGATCAAGAACAACGAATATATAAATCAAATCATCAATATGTTTAGGATGGAACAAACTTATGATACCCTAAACATACAAGATGATCACCCTGCCATCTTATTTGGACCACGAGTAGAGAAAAATAGTGATAATGAAGAAGTCCCCCCTTTCTATGTCAGCCTGAAAATCCATGATATGAATCTGCACAATTCCATGTTGTATTTAGGAGCATCTCACAACCTAATGCCCAAGGTGGTCATGGACCAACTACGCCTTGGCATCACAAGGCCTTACAAAGACCTGTTCTCTTTTGATTCCAGGAAGGCGAAGTGCCTAGGTCTTATCAAAGATCTGGTGGTGTCTTTAGCAAAAATCCTAGCGAAGAATATGGTCATGGATGTAGTGGTTTTTGATATTCCTCCCAAATTTGGCATGTTGTTATCTAGGTCGTGGGCTGCAAAATTGAAGGGAACTCTCCATATGGACATGTCATACACCACCATCTCTGTCTTTGGTCAAGATAGGAGGTTGTATAGAGAGATTTTGCTCAAATATATGGTTAGCAACAAGTCACAACCAAATAATCATCCCATATACTCTATGGAAACTGAGTTGGGGTCTTCTATATACTTCAATGATCTGTGTTTTGAAGAGAAAGAGCCAGAAATTGATATGGATGACAAAGAGAGATCTGATCAATAGATTGAGAAGTTTTCAGAGCAGTAGGATAATGCAGAAGATCAAACATGAAATATGATTTTTAATGGAGCTTCCTACAGAGAAGGACCGGGGGCTGGTGTATGGATCAATCACCCCAAAGGATATTCAAAATTGTGTTCTTACAAACTTGTTTTTGAGTGCACGAATAACATGGCCAAATATGAAGCATTAATATTGGGGTTGAAGCTTTTGAAAGAATTGGGTGCCAAAAGAATAGTTGTACATGGAGACTCTGAGTTGATTATCAATCAAATCAAAGGCATATACCAAGCAAAGCATCCCAGAATGAGAGCATATAGGAACCTAGTGCTAGATCTCCTTGAAATATTTCTAGAGTATAATCTTTTAGTAATTCCAAGAGGGAAGAATCAGATTGTTGATGCCTTGGCTACTTCAACAGATGTTTTCAAAGTTCCAATCTTCCCTAACAAAAAATATGAGGTTGAGGTCAAATACAGGCCAGCAGTACCAGATAATATTAAGTACTGACAGGTTTTTGAGGATGACAAACAAATAGAAAGCTTCCTCAAGATGGAGAATGAGTTTGAGAATATGAACATTGATGAGGAATATTGTGATGAAGAGGTATATGTAGCTACCTTCACAAAGGATGGGTACTTCAATAATCAGATTGTAGACAAAGACATAGTCCAACTAAAAAGAAACATCATTCCCAAGGGTCTGGTCCCATTGGAGAAACTCTTTGATAATAATGATGTCGCTAGAAGTCCAAAAATCACAGTAAACAAAGGGGATGTAGAAGATAGCAATATTGGGACTCGGGAAGATCCCAAGATCATCAAGCTATCTAGAACACTCAACCCTAAATTCAAGGAGAAATATATCAAATTGATGAAAGATTTCCTTGATGTTTTTGCTTGGAGCTATGATGATTTGAAAGTTTATGACACCAGTATAATCCAACATGTGATCCAAATAAAAGAAGATCAAAAACCTTTCAAACATAAATTAAGAAGGATAAACCCTTTGTTGCTTCCCTTAATTGAGAAAGAGGTAAAGAAGCTATTTGAAGCCAAGATCATAGTATCCCCGAGGTTTTCTAAATGGGTGGAAAATCTGGTGCTAGTCATAAAAAAGAGTGGATAAATCAAGTTGTGTGGATTTCAAAAATATGAACAAAGTATATCTAAAGGACAACTACCCACTGCCTAAGATGGATCAGATTTTACAAAAAGTGGTGGGTTTTCAAAAAATGTCAATGTTGGATGGCTTCTCTGGATACAATAATATTATGGTGCACCCTGATGATCAGGAAAAGACAACATTCACAAATCCATAGGGAACATTCATGTATGTCAAGATTCCTTTTGGGCTCATGAATGCAGAGGCCACATTTCAAAGATCCATGGACATAGCCTTTGCTGATGAAAAAGAACAATTCATTGTTGTCTACCTAGATGATATCACTATGTATTTTGGTTTAGATGAAGAACACCTTAAGCATCTAAGAAGGGCATTTCAGAAGTGTAGGAAGTTCGGAATCTCATTGAACCCTAAAAAGTAAAATTTCTCTATGGAAGAAGGAAAGCTAATGGGTCACATTATTTCAAAAGAGGGAATAAAGGTAGATCCCAACAAAGTTGAGGGAATCTTAAAAATTGGCATACCCAAAAGTAAAAAAGAGTTACAATCTTTCCTGGGAAAAGTGAATTTTTTGAGAAGGTTTATCCCTAACTTGGTTGAAATCATAAAGTATATTACAAACATGCTCAAGAAAGGAAATAAAATAAAGTGGACCCTTGAAGCCAAGAAATCCTTTGAAGACATCAAAGTGGCTTTGACCAAGGCTCTAGTACTGGCCAACCCAAATTTTCAAAAGGACTTCATATTGTTCTCTTTTTCTTCAGAGCACACAATTGCTGGTGTTTTACTACAAAAAGATGAGAAGAATTTTGAGAAGCCCGTAGCTTATTACAACAAGACATTGAGGGATGCCCCTTTGAAGTATGATATCATGGAGAAGCAAGCATATGCACTAGTCAAGGCCTTGAAATAATTCAGAGTTTACATATTGCATTCCCATACTATTGCTTATGTGCCCAGTAGTTCTATGAAAGACATCTTAACCCAACCTAATCCTAAAGGAAAGAGGGGTAAATGGATAGTAGTGTTGTTATAATATGACCTTGAGATCAAACCCACCAAGTTGATCAAGGGGCAGGGGCTTGCGAAGCTGATGGAACAAACTAATTGTGAGATTTTAGGAATAAATTTCATGGTTGACTTGTCAACAAGTGTAGAGAAAGAGAAAAATCCTCAGATATCACAGAAGTGTCTTGACTCCCCATGGTATGCAGACATAATTTATGTATTAAGGAATTTGTAGGCTCCTCCTAAATTGAGTAAAACAAAGGCCAGATTCTTAAAGCTAAAAGCAACAAAAATTTGTATAGTAAATTAGTCTCTATATTGGAAGGATCTAGGGGGAATTGTGTTGAGTTGTCTGTTGGAAGAAGAAGATGAGAATACCAAAAAATAATTTCATAAGGGTGACAGTGGAGGGCAACATTATTGGAAAACCATTGTACCAATATTTTGAGAGTTGGGTTCTATTGGCCCAACATTTTTTCTGATGTCTATAAAGAGGTTTCAAGATTTCATGAATGTCAAATTTTTGATGGGAAAAGAAAATTGCAGCCTCTACCTTTGAAACCCATCTCTGTTAATTCACCTTTCAGACAATGGGGCATTGATTTTATAGGAGAAATACATCCACAATCCTCATCTCAACATAAGTGGATTCTAATAGCAACAGATTACTTCACTAAGTGGATTGAGGCAGTTCGCACCAGGCAGACAACATATGCTATTATCATCCAGTTTTTAGAAGACAATATTTTTCTAGGCTTGGATGCCCAATCAAGATCATAACAAATAATGCATCAGCCTTCAAGTCCAAGAAAATAGAGAAATTTTTCAGTGATTCCAATATCACCCTTGGCCATTCTACATCTTATTACCCTCAAGGAAATGGGTTGGATGAGTCTTAAAATAAAATCTTAGTTAGAATTATCAAGAAATTGTTGCAAGATAATAAAAAGGCTTGGCACAAAAAGCTCATCCATGCACTATGGGCTGACAGAATCACCCCAAAAAGATCTATCGCCACCTCACCTTTTTAGATTGTTTATGTCATAGAGGATATTTTTGCTATTGCATTGGGATTTCTATTGATGAGGCTTCTACAGGAACAAGATGCAGAAAGAGATGCCACTCGAAGAAGAAAGGATGAACTAATCAGTGTCCAACAAACCAGGGAAAAAGCTTTCAACAATGCTCAGTTACGCCAAGACAAGATCAAGAAGGTTTTTGACAGGCATACCAAGGAGGATGACTTCAAACTGGGAGACTGTGTATTAAGATGGGACGCCAGAAATGAAGATAAGGGAAAGCATGGGAAGTTTTACCATCTATGGCTGGGACTATTCAAGATGGCAGCATACCATGGAAATAATTCCTACCTGTTTCAGGAGAGTAATGGAGACATCGTTGGAGGAGGGCCTATGAATGACAGGTTCCTCAAACATTATATCATTTAAACAATCATCCCCCCTTCCATTCAATGTACATAATCATCTTTGTTTTTCCTTTTTACATGAATAAGTTGAAATAAAAGAAGCATTGCTAAAGCCCGAGGCAAAATCCCTAAGCTATGCTAGGTCTATTTTGTGTTTTTGAATAAAGGTTAGTAGATTCAAGTTGCAGGAGTAAATCATAGCCCAATGGGTAGGAACTTAGTCTACCATTCTTTGCTACCTCGTAGGGAGGATAGCATCCCTAGTTGGAGCCCATGTTATCACCATAAAATTTTGTGATGGAATCCAAATCTCAAGACTTAGCGAGGAGCTAAACTAGTGTAGAGATGCAATAAAATGGAAGACAGGGCCACACCTAGTGAAATAAGTCTAAATATAGCGAAGGAGTGAAGTTCATGGGACACAGTGGACCACAGATCTCATGAACCACATATCAACGGTCAACGGCCATATCAGGCGGAGAACTAGCATGGAGTTTATTTATTTGAAAGTGGGCTGATGAAAATACTGTGGTTTTTCCTCAAGACCACGTGGCGCCACCAGATGCATATCGAGGTGAAAAGTGGACTACCCCAAACCATTTTTCCTCGTCCCCAATGTCGGGAAGCATATATAAGGGGGGACCCTTGTCGTTATTTTATGATTTTTTAAATCATTTGAGCTGTAAAAGTGGCACAACCTCTCTAGTTGAAACTAAGATCAACAGTGCATTGAATTCACATGTATTCCACTCATTTGTAGGTATTTTTCATCATCACCATGGATCCTGTGGTTTTGTTTGTAACAGAGAGAGATCCCTCTCCAAGAGAAGAATCCCTAATTGACAGAGACTCTGATGTATTTGACACCGAAATAACCGTCTCACCCATCTCTGTGTCCAGAGCCAATTTGTTAGATCATGTAGGGATAAAAATACCATTTCTTGAAGCGATCCAAGCCTCCACAATTCCTTATGCCATCGAAGTCACATTCTATTTCCCAGAGTTCGTAGGCTGGTGTGTTGAACAATACTCACAGGAAGAGAGTGTTGTTTTAAATAATTTAGGGTCGGAGGTCCTGTGTAGAATAGAATGCCCATCCATTCTATAAGCCCTCAACATACCAGAGTCCCCTTCCACAACGTCTGAACCCTTCAAGGAAGAATATCTAGTCACAGTTTATAGGTAATGTACCCCCCGAGGTAAGAAACCTATTTTTGTAGACAATTCTTAAACCCAAGCAGTATTCTGAGAGTTTGTCCCTACCAATGAATGTAAACACCATGGTCATCGAGATCTAGTGGGCTTGTTCCATACTCAGTCATATTTTAGGTCTATATAATGAGAAATATGTAGTTGAGGTCATGTCAGGTTTTTTGTTAACCTTTATTCAGTTAGAATCCAGTCATTCGGTCTGTATCGGTTTTGATAAATTCATTTATGATAATGTACACAAACAATTAGTGGACTTCAAATCACTAAGGCACTATAGGTATTACACATACCTACTGAAAATGTTCCTGGAAACAAACAAGAAAGAGTTCCCTGAAGAAGCATTCATCTCCACGGAATGTAAAAGAATCACAATGCTCATTTTCATAAACAAGATCATGTCCAGATTTTACAGTTTGATCTTCAACACCATCCTGCCAAGAGTCCCGAAGGACATGAAAATTTACTTACAGACAAATTCAGAAAACAAAGTAGGAGATTGGGTGTTGTTCATGTACTCTACATTAATTTGGGTATATGGTTGTCAAGAACCACCTTATCTTCTCCCTATATTTCTACCACCTAGATTCCTTTCCCTGGAGTTCATTAGGAAAATAATCATCTTAGAGACAAAACATTTCTTGAAAATGCACAAGGCATCCAACCTAGAATTTCCTTTCATCATAGGACCATTTGTTGTTAAGACTAGATATTGCTTATCTCATATCTAGGCCAAACTCAAGGAGTTTGGATTTGTACAGCTACAAGGGAGAATATATGATCCACATCAGGTCATATCTAATAGAAGATTGATGAGAAAACAAGGGCCTTATGAACATGAGTATGTTGAAGGTTATGACAAATTGGATAATTATGCTGATATGGAAGCTATCTTGTAGCCTGCTCAAACACAACAAGTGGGGCCAACCCTATAGCAGACTCAAACACAAAATGTTCCTCAGAAGTTGACATTTGAGGTTCCCAAAGTGATTTTCTACACCAAGATAAGTAGTTTGAAGGCCCTAGGCAGTAGTAGTTAGCAGAATGCTCCCAAGAAGATAAAGATAAAACAATCTCCACAGATAGTAGATATGGATGAAGAAGAGCCTAAGGAGCAAGTATGTATGGATATTATGGAGAGTGGCACCAACAAGAAAGAAGCTGGTAAAAGAAACATGCCCCAAAGTGAAAGAATCTCAAGAGATTTCAACTACAAAAAGCACATTTTTGATAAAGCACCTGGAGCAGTCTACCAATCTAAAGAAGATTTAGCAAAGCAATATGATGTGAAACGAAGTTTGGCCATGAGTGAAATAAGGGAGTTAATACCTGAGGTGGAAAATATTTCTCAAAACAGGTCTTCTTTGTTCTCAGTCAGAGATATAGAGAAGAAGACACTCAACATAGTAGTTGCAGACGAGGATAAAGTGTCTGAGGTCAAGCTGCATTATGAAAACATCAGTGCCCAAGATAAGGTGAAATTACATAGAAACACTAGTGATATGTTGTATTAAGACTACCTGGGTCTGAACTTGAAGGTTTCAAGGTTGAAAACTCATGCACTTAAGTTGGAGGGATAGTTGAGACAAGAGAAAGCATCCAACAGAGCTTGACAGACTCAAGTTAAGATATTGGAATCTGAAGGCCCTCAGGGGGTAAAAGCTTCTTTAGAAGAGAAAGACAAGATGATCCAAAGAATGAAGAAAAGGATAAAGATGTCTTACATAGATAATCCACAAACAACAGAGTTGGCTGCTCTAAAACAAGAGAAAGAGACATTTTGATAAGCAGAATTGAATTACAAGGAGAAAGTGTTTCAGCTGGAGAAGGAAAACATGAATTGGTCACAAGGACAGATAGGAGCATCATACATGGTTTTTGTTGCACCTTCTACTGCAGGAACTGAAAAAAGAACTAATGGGTTGGTTCAAGCTATGTCACAAGTTAGTCTGACAATAGATGAAATCAAGAACCTTAAGGGATACCTAGAAAATTTGCAACAAGAAATAAAAATAAAGGATGAGAGGATGGCCCAGTTCCAGAAAGAGAATCAAGATTTACAAGAAAGGGTAGACAAGTTGAAGACCAGGTTGAAGGGAAAAGGATTGTTGCAAGGGGATAAAAACTTCATCTATGACTCTATTTCTACTGAAGTTGCTAAGTTTAGGGTATACTTAAATTTCATCGACAACAAAGATAACATGGCCATCAAAACCAGAACAAGATGCACTGTTGTGAGTGAAACACTGGCAAAGAAACCCTCAGAGTGGGCCCAAAATGCTATAAATCTGATTAATTCCATTCCCACTACTAAACCCCATACCATTGGAGTCAAAGACAGGACCACATTGATCATTTGAGCCAGGAGAGTTATTTCCAAGCATAACTTGCTTAAATCAGTCCAAACCAAGGCCATGCAAATGGAGCAGAGCATACATAAATTCAAAGATCTGTTTGAAGAGTTGTTGGTCAAAGGCCTCCCATCATTTTGGGATGGAAAAGGGAAATTGTATGATCAGGAGGAGTACAACTCTCACCTTGCCCAATGCAGAATGGATCATTCTAAGCTTGAAATCCTGGAGGAAAATTTGAAGGGGACAAACCTAGTGGAGTATTTAACCACAAATTTCGAGATCCTGAATCAATTCAAGACCGTGAAGATCATATTGCTAGCCATGAATTATGCTTCTTTCATTGACCTGTATATTCTAATCAAATAAATGATGGTTTACAAGATCCCTTTTGACTTGCAGTGGAAAGAGATAGTGCAGCTAGGCAGGACAAAATGCATTTTTCCAGGAACCAGTAAATAGCCTTCAAGTGTCACCAAATTGGTGAATCCGACAGAAGACCAAAACGATATGAGTGGTGAAGATAGAAGTTGAGTAGTCAAAAAAATTAGTCATTAGCTTACGAATGTAAATGTGTTGAACCTGCACAGAATAGATCTAGCTAAATAATAATACACACATTTGCAGAGAGAATTTGAGATAGAAGAAGAAGGAGAGAAAAAATGAAAAAAATTTCATTAACTGTATTTCACACTCAAAGAGTGAATAATTTACAATAGATATAGGATACATGAGTAACTAATGAGACATAGTGGTGGTCTAGAGTGATCTGGACACACACCCATAGTTACGGGAGTGAACTGCCACCTAGTCTAGTCTCTCAGGCAGTTACGAGAGTGAACTACCACCTAGGTGAGTTAACTAGTCAACTAGCCTTCTGTTAATTGACTAAACAGAGAGTAGTGAGGACTTAACTTAGGGAATCAAGTGTAATGAGCTAGTCTGGTGATGATCCCAAGGCAAGTGTGCATTATCATGGTGATGATCTCAATGTTGCATGGTGACAAAATGCAGCATCTAAACTCAACTCAACTAGTCAAACTAAAGTGTCAACTGAAAGATAATATTCTCGAGTGGAATATTCTCCCCTAAAATATAGGAGACTGGATAATGACTAATAAACAAGGGAAAACCTTAGGAAAAATAAATCCTAGGTGTGTGTGAAGTAACTCCAACACCCCCCCTGAACATCACTATGGTGAAAATAAATAATGGGTCCCGGCTACAATGCCATATTAGGTACCCAAATACAAAAGATACACTAAAATAAATGAGGAAATAGGGAAAACATCATGGGAAACCCCCCCTCTCAAGGTACAATGTATGTAAAAATAAAAATGAGAAGGAACAAAAAGCAGTTGCTAAGCAACCTTATCCATCACTCCAAGAAGACCTCACAACTGTGCAAGTTTGTGCTTGTTGAAGATTTTGTTGAAGATCTAGATGTCTGCACGGATGTGATGAAGTATATGCACCATTAATATGTCCACACATATCCACTTTATCTTCTTGTAATGAAAAACATCCAAATAAAGTTTGGATGAAATTTTGAAAATCGTGTTGTCGTTTCCGAAAAAAATGCTAAAATTTTGTTGACTTTAAAATGAACATAACTTCACTTCCCGAACTCTGTTTCAGACAATTTATTTTTTGAAATTGGATATTTTCCCAAGAGGAATTCAAATATCCAACTTGTTTCTACAAATTGTTCTCAAAAAATATCAGAATTGAGACTGATGTGCACGACTCCCTTTTTGTCTCTTCAGATGCATCCATTGTGCATAGAAAAGTGTCTGCATGTGACTCTTGAGATGCATGCCATATATCCTCCACATGAAATTCAGAAAAAAAAATCTGAAATGGAGTATACATCATCTTCAATTAATGGAATACAAATTTTTGTAGATACTTGTGTAGAAGGTTCTTCAAACTGAGATGATTTATCTTCCAGTGGATTTTCTACATTCTCTATCTTGTCAACATTTTGCATGCATTCTTCCTTATTCCCAAATAAAACCTCCAATCTGCTCCATAATTCATTTGGAGTTGATTTTTGTGAGTCATCCTATACTTGATGGAGAATTTCAGGAGAAATAAAATAGAGGATACATCCTATGGCCATATCTTGTCTATTGAGAAAATTGTTTTTCTCATCGGCAGAATTAGGCTCTACTTCCATTTCCATAGTTATTTGGTACAATCCTATGCATCTGAGAAGAATCAAAATCTTTGGCTTCCATTCCAAATAGTTATGAGGTGTGAGAAGTATTTCTGGCGAATAATCCATCCTTTTATTGTCTTCAATATTTTGTACCTGCAAATTTTTTTGGTGTAGCTTTTGCTTAGCAGTACGTCAGCTCTAATACCATGTAAATGTTTTGAACCTGCACAGAATAGATCTAGCTAAACAATAATACACACATTTGCAGAGAGAATTTGAGAAATAAGAAGAAGGAGAGAAAGAATGAAAGAATTGTCATTAACTGTATTCCACACTCAAAGAGTGAATAAATTACAATTGATATAGGATACATGAGTAACTAATGAGACATAGTGGTGGTCTAGAGTGATTTGGACACACACCCGTAGTTACGGTAGTGAACTTCCACCTAGTCTAGTTTCTCAGGTAGTTACAAGAGTGAACTGCCACTTAGGTGAGTTGACTAGTCAACTAGCCTTCAGTTAACTGACTAAACAGAGAGTAGTGAGGAGTTAACTCAAGGAATCAAGTGTAATGTGCTAGTCTGGTGATGATCCCAAGGAAAGTGTGCATTATCATGGTGATGATCTCAATGTTGCATGGTGACAAAACCAATGCAGCATCTAAACTCAACTCAACTAGTCAAACTGAAGTGTCAACTGAAAGATAATATTCTCCAGTAGAATATTCTCCCCTAAAATATAGGAGACTGGATAATGACTAATAACCAAGGAAAAACCTTAGGAAAAATAAATCCTAGGTGTGTGTGAAGTAACTCCAACAACGAAGCGTTTTTTTACTAATCATTGTAAATTAGTTCACATACTGAGGCTGTCAGTTGAAATTATTATAGTCAGTTTTAGAAGATGAAACATTTCATTTCAACTATTATAATTGGTTTATATTTTAAAGAAACTCAAATTGTATAAATACTAGAAGTTTCGAATGAATTAATGTTGGTAGAAGTGCAAGGGCACAATTATGGTTGTTCTGAACTCTATTGTAATTTTCTAGAGCTGAATTGAATACATTTGCAGAAGATTTTGAAGTCTCTTTGAAAAGATTCTAATGGTGGTGATATGAGTTTTGTATTTTCTCATTGTATGTATTTCTTGTGTTCTTTAATTTCATTTGCACTTTCTTCTGTTTAAATTGGATAGTCAAAGGCCCAGAATTCATCTTGTGATTCTCTCGGCTGAAGCAATTTAACTGTGTAATTTTCTTCCTAACTAATTCATAATTCATTTCAGTAATGCTCTAATGTAGTTACTTGTTTTCCACTTTTCCTCTTACACTCTACAAGTTTCAATTTACAACTCAAATTCATTGCCTCATTTAGCCTTTATCCTCTGGAGAGTTCTACTGACCAGTCATTGTTTTCATTCAATTTCAGAATTTTTACTCCATAGCCCTAAGTTTTCCTCCTCTTCTTGGCCAACAAATTTATAACCCCCCCCNAAAACCAAATATAGCCATTGATCACCAAAGAAATATCAAGTGACACGAGAGAGCCCTCTCTGAGTTGAGCAGGCTAGTGCCCATCTCTAAAGCTGGTTGAAACAATTACCTCTGTCGTTTGTCTATCAGTCGAATAAAATTTACAGATTGCTAATAGCTTCCACAATGGTTTTTATGATTAGTGTATAGTCATTGTATTCTTTTATTGTGGCAATTGATTCAATAGTTCAACATGGTTTAAATTGGTTGGTTTGAGAAATGGAATTGGGCATACAATTGTTGTCTCCTTGTATTAGATTGATAGCTCAACATTGTTTGATGTTTTGATTTAGAGTAATTAGACATGTACAATCACAAAAATGCTCTTGCGTTTTGTTGAATGGTCTGTGTATCCTACAACATTGTATAAGTTGAAACAATGATTGTTGTTACTGTGTGCTTAAATGGGAAATCAGGATTATTGCGATTTGAAATATTGATGATTGTGTTTTGGTTGTCCACTGTGTATGTTTGATGGATATCATGCATCGCATCCGAGATGGGCATAGTTTCTATAATAGTATGGTCTCATTGAAATTTAATTGTTAAATAGAATTGAGGAATGGAATAGGGCACGATTAAAAAAAAAAAAAACTTGTGTCTGTGTTTGGTTGAGGAAATAATTCATGGACAGTGGTTGATGTTTTGATGTTGAACAGAGTGGAAAAAAGTGACTGTGTGTTCATTTGGAAATTGTTTAAAATATTAAATGGGACAAATGAGAAGAAAAAAAACTCTTATACAGGTTGTTTTGACATGCATATTGTCTTGTTTTGATGACACTGTGTTAAATATTTAATTGCGAACAGTGAGCAAGTTAATACACATAATTGATTAAATTATACACAATAGTTGTTTAATTGATCACAGTGATTATTTGGTTAGTGTTGGATCTTTTTCATTTAATATAGAATGGTTTTATGGATTACTTAATTAATTTTATGAACAATATCCGCTCTCCTTCCCTACCATTATTTCACTTTTCGCTAATGACAATCCCCTTGCATTCCCATATTCATTACTCACTCCCTGTTCCTAAAATTTAACTACAATTGAGAGGAGCTTGGTATTATAACAATTAATATCACAATGATGGATTACAATGATGTGTTCTTTGGTTTACATTTCAATTGATTGTTGTTTTCTGTGAGCAGTAACCATGTTTTTTCCCCCTCATTTTAATATTTTTTCACTCAATACAAACCCCTCACATATTGCAGAACCTTTGTTCACCTCCTGCTCATTGACAACGGTTAAACAATTTTTATGGATTGGATTGCATGAGTCTGATATGTTGCTGAGCCAAAATTTATTTCATATTTAAAAAAAGAGTTGTCATGTATGGTTGATAAAGAAACTATTTGCTAATCAATTATGCATACAGGAATGAGATTTTCAAGCAAAGGTTGAAAATTGAGGCCCACCATGCCCCCGACAAAGGGAAAGCCACTACTGCCCCTTCCTCACCTTCAAATGATTTTGATAAATCTTTGTCCTCCCACATGCATTTGAGGGACGATTTCTCTCATGTGATCAATGAGATTAGGCCTAAAAGCTCCACATAGCCTAAGGAAAATTCAGGGAGATTAAAAGGTCATAGCGACAACAAGGGAAAGATTGCCTCACAGACCAGAAAATATGGATTTTAAGTTTTATTTATTTATTTATTGTTGAGAACAGTTGACTTCAAAATTTTTGGATAGCATGTTATTTTTGGATATATGAGTAATATATTTTGAAAATGATTTCAAATATCCTTGAGATAAATTATCAAATATGAATGTGATGATGGGAGTCACAAGGAGGGATGTTTGTTAAATTAACTAGTTGTGTTATGATTGTTAAAATCTAAAGGGAGTCACAAGGGGTCTCACCTACTAGTTATTATTTATTTTAAAACCCTTATTATGAATTATTACTTTCCCCCCTGACTAAAAGTTGGTTGAGTTTTAGTTAACTTAACTAATGAAGTAGTTCAACTACTTCAACCAATTCTAATTTTCTTAAAGACAAAGGGAAAGGGAGGAACAAGAAGAGGAGAAGGAGAATCATACTAAGGTTTTGTCTTTGAGTTTGTGTTGAGATAGTTCAGTTTTCATTCATTCCTTAATTTATTCAAGGCCTATTTTTTTTTTTATGATAGCAGGGTATTATTGTAGACAACAAGATTTAGGGCTGAATTACATCATTCAGACACTTTCTTTTCATAGGTGTTGATCTATCTTTGATAGTTTGTGTAGACTTGTCTGTTTGTGAATTATTTTTCATGACTAACAAAGGTTATTGTGCAGAGTCGAGTGGGAAAAAATCTGTGGCAAGTTGATCCAACTTTTAGAGTTCAGTTTTTTATTTTCTGTCAGAGTTCCTTTTGTATGTTTCATCAGGGATGTCTAAGTTTGACTTTGGTCCAAAACTTCTTCATGAAATGTTGTAAAGAGAATGAATATTTGATGAATTGGAATGAAATAAAGGATTGATTTATGTCTCATCTATCTTGATTATCGACTTGGTGTCTTTAATTCTGTCTCTACATTTATTTTAACAACTGTTATATTCATAAAATCACATAAACAATGAATTTTTCAACAAGTTTTTGTTTATAAAAAGACTAGCCTAAGCACTTGTAATCAATACTTGTGATTTAGGATATTAATTTTGATGGCTATAAACATAGGGTGATATTCCCGTCTATTTTTCTTTAGCCAAGTAGAATTTGTAAATTCTTGAGTAAGATCACTTCATATATTTTCCTCAATAGATTTCTCTTTCTTCTTCTTGGACCAATGTCTGCCAAGATATTTCCAATTATTCCCTGGTCTCGGATGTTGTTATTACCAAATTATATAGCTGATGCAAAATTGTTTGTTGATTATTCAATCCAATTTCTAAGTGGGGTTGATCATCCCGGGGAAAAGTCATGTATTTTTCAAGAGAATGCTAAACCAGATTTCAAATTTTCAGTTGGATCCCCAATATGGTCACCAAAAATGTTGATGTTGAATCCGTTAGGACCTAAATGACAACCTCAAAAGGATACAAATCCTCCTACATTTTATAGAGGTGGTACTCCTCTTTGTTTTATGATACTCTTTGAATTCTAGATTTCCAAAATGATATAGGACTTTGATAAAGTCCATCGTGGCATTCAAAGAATATATAAAAGTTGCAGAAAATAAAATGTTTTATTTTGATAGAGAATTCCTTAGAGATGACCAGGAACCTCACACATCACATATTTGAAAAAATAAGAAAAATTTCCTCACATTCATCATAGTTAAACTAAATATTTCTGATCACATATAAAAATAAAAGAAAGTGGTCCATACACATAATAGAACTTTAATAGAGTAGAAACATGTGGAGCTCAAATGAAGAAAATGATAGAGCAATATCAAATATTTATACTCAAAATTGAGAGTTACAAAAGACCATCAAAACTAATCTTGAATCAGTTCTCTTGGGATTTCAGAAAAAATATTAAAGTTTGTTACACATATTTGAAATTAAAATGAATTTGTCCCAAGGACTGGGATTGGGGCTCCTGCGAACCATACAAGTAAATATAAACAAGAAGTGAGCCGTGGAGAGAATATGGTGGGAGATGACAGAGTAGAAAGACTTGGAAAGAAGACATCAAGAAGTTATCAGATTTTGGTTAAACCTTTCTAGTTAAAGAAGTAGAGTAACTGGATGAAAACCTGATAAAGAAAGAAAGATATGATCAACATAAACTTACTATGATGGTCTCTCTCTCCTTTTACTTGCTTGTTGACGTCCTTTTATTCTCCTCATTGATGGTTATAAGAACTGTCTCAATTGTTGTTTCTTGGCCTTATTTAGTTAATTTATCAATTTCATTCTTAAACTAATCTTCAATGTAACTTTTCATTGGTGCAACATTTATTTGATGCCTAACTTTGATATTAAATAATTCACCTTCTAAATATCTTAGGTCATGAGAAATTCCATGGATTTCCTGCTCAATATCTTGATTTTTCATAGAATAATCAACCAACCAATTATATATCTCTTCTTCTCCATATTCAATTATGCCATTAAATTTCTCAGCTGATAATCCTTGTAATATATCCACTTGTTCATCAAATTGTTTCCTTGTCATAAAAATTGAATGGAGAATTAACTTAGGATCTTGCACGTCATCAGTGCTTCCTGCCAAATCTATCTTTGTGATCCTTCGGAATAATTGTTCTATTTTTACTATGGATTTGTTGCATGCTTGGACAATGTTATTCAAATTCTTGATCTTTTCTTTCCAACATGCATTCAACTGTTTAATTCAACTTGGAGAAGGCAAATCCTCTTCTCTCCTTTTCAATTTTGTCATGTTTGAGGATTTTATCCCAAATGGTAAAACAACATCTGTGTAGAATCCTTCTTCATTATTTAAATAATCTTGGACATATTCATAAAATGCATGTTCCCTTGAATCAAAATGAACAATATTTTTTGATACCTCCCATGCTTCTATTATCAATGACATTCTCTTTTCAATATTTTTCTTAACATAACTTCAAACCGTTGTGAGAAAAATTGAAGATCCCTTTAACTTAATACTAGGTCTAGTTGGTTTAGAGGCATCAAGATAGTCTCCAATTCTTTGATCTTCTCATTTAATTTGTCATTCTTAGCTTCTAAACCATCAATAGAGTTGTCGAGCAGGCCCTCGGTTTCCCTATGGATTTTAGAAATTTGGTACGATCGCATATAGTTTAGGTCGACCTCTGAGCAGGCCTTTCCCTTTTTATTCTTTTGGTCACTTATTTCTACTAACAACTTTTTAGAGTCTTTGTCAAAAACAACAATTTAAAAAGTGAAGGATTCTTCTTCACTAAAGGTCTCATTTCCAATGACTTCCAATAAAGAATCTTGTTGAGCCATATGATCTTATTATTCTATTGTAGGAAATATTTTTTCAATGTCTGCTTATAGTTCCATATCTTCCAAGGAAAAACTTTGGATTTCATTTTCTATAATATTATCTTCTTCCTCTTGCACTAAGTTTTTTCTTTTCTTTATCATGGGCAACTTATGTGAACTATCAATTTTTCCAAGGAGAGGATTCTTCTCTCCCCCTCCACTGGAACTACTGTTGACATTATTTTTAATTGGATGGACCACTGAAGCACTTCTCTTAGATGCAGTATTCTTAGGAGTAACAACTGGAGATTGAACACTTCTTTCATTGGGACCTTTTCCCCTTTTCTTGTAAATATCATTACTACTAAGTAATGTTTATAAATCGTCAACATTATGTACATGAGTGCTTTGGCTGTTACCCTCTTCTTCCTCATTCAAGATACTTTGAATGGAGGAGTTATTGAACCCCACTGAAAGGATATGTCCAAAAAATATTTTGTTTGGATCAAAACATTTGATCCTTTTAACATACTTTAAACTCACATTGTTAAAATGCTTTGCAAATTCATCAATTTTATTTATATTTCTGAACATGAACTCTCAAATCTTGCATGGCAGGAGAATAAAAAAAAAAAAATCTTTTTTCATGGAAAAAATGTAACCAGAAGTTATATTTCCTTTCCACCTCTGTAATAAATAGTTTATCATATACCTGATACATGAGAAAAGAAGGATTATCTTTTGAGTAGAATATCCTTATGATATTGTGATTCTCCATTTATTCTATTGTCCCCTTTTTATCTAAAAATCTGGTAGCTTGATCAGATATCCTTGGAGTGTTTTCTCCCAACAAAAGATTTTTGAAGACTGAAACAAAATTATTATAAAATTCATATAAAAACAGAGGGGTCTTATGCCTCCATAATGCCTGATACCAAAAGGTAATTGGATCCGTTTCACAATTCACCCTCTTACTGATGGTTAAGTTTGGGAATTGACAACAATGCACAATAGCAAATATCAAATAAGAGGCCATAAAGAATTTTTTTCCCTTTTTTATAGTATGTTAACTCGGACGATATTTCGATATAAATGAGTTTTCCCCAAAAACAAAATGGCCCGTTCTTGTACTGTAAAATACAAAATATATAAAATCATACAAGATATAGAAGTAGTGCTTTCCTGACCTGTCAACCTGGTAAATAGCCATGCAATTTCTCGATAGGTATTTTTTAAAGAATCAACTTGGATTATGGTTATGTCTGTTGGGATAGATTCATGATTCTCTAAATATTCTAGTAGGAGGTCAAGCCCATGATTATATTTCTTCAATAATTCTTTGCAATCTTCACCTTTGAAAGTAAGGGTCATCTCGGGTAGCTTCAACATCTTGCAAAAAACTTGAGGTGAAAGAGAAATCAGAGAATAATCTTGGAGTTGTATAATTATTTGACTTGGTACATACTTGTCCATACACCATGCAACTATTTAATTACAATAGAAAACCTCAGGAACACACCCAACACGAGCAATTCCAGATTCCCAAATTACATATTTATATGCAAGAGGAGAGGAATAATGCAAATATTCTCTTGACCACTGGAAGTTTAGGTCTTCATGACCAAATATATTCAGAGTGTCACTACAAAACTGCTTCCTAGCTATTGCTTCCATAGGTTGATGAAACTATTTCTTCAGCTGAATAATAATCTCAAATAACTCTTTTCGAAAAGAAAATGATATTTTAATCCTTGGAAAATGAAGATTTAATGAGATTTAATGAGTAATTCTTCGAGCCTTTCGCCATTATTGATGATATTTTTGGGGCCTAGACAACAATTGTTAGAAATAAACAATACTTAATGTGTATCGGGAAAAGCAACAAAAGGGCGAGGATGGGCAAGAAAGAATTTGTATGAAGGATTTTCGTGAACCTGCCAACTTGGAACCCGTGAACCCGTGGTTGTATAGATGATAAAAAATATACTAAGTGTAGAGGAACGGTCGAAGGGAATCGTATGTAATAAGAATGAAATACTTTGGAGCCCGACACCCGCGACAAGGCTGATGGTCAAAATGTAGATCATGGAACTTGGGGTGCAAATTGAAGTCACAGAAAATGGAGAGTGAAAGTTTTAACCTGTGAACCTGTGAAACTGAAATATGAATAAGTTTTAAAACAAAATTATGAAATAAGTAAGTGGGTGGAAATGAAAACCTGCGAACCCACAAACCCACAAAAATGAAATATGACTAAGTATAGTAACCAAAAAGGGAGAAAATAATGGATAAAAGAAATAGGGAATAAGGGGAGGTGTAGAAGAGGGAAAATAAAAGGAGTAAAGAAGTAGGGAAAATAGAATGTGGAAGGAAAGAATGGAAGCACAAAATGGTCTCAACAAGATCTAGTTTTATCAACATTCCTAGGGTAACAAAATATTTTAAAGAGTGTATTACCTCATGAGTGAGAATTGCACTATCTAAGATCTGTCTTCCTTATAATATCATGATTGCTCCTTGGAAATAATAAACGGAAGAAGGGGCTTGAGTCTGAGAGAAATTACCTTGGTGATGATCTTGTAGATGACATTGCATAGAGAAATGGTTCTGGATTTCTTGAGATGAGAGACTCTCTCCTCTATGGGGATTAAGGTGAGGAATGTTCCATTAAGAATCGAAAGTACCTCACAGGAGCAATGTGAGTCCTCAATTAAATTCCAAACGTCCTCACCAACCATGGGCCAACAATACTGAAAGAAATTTGTTGTAAATCCATTTAGACCCAAAGACTTCCCTACTATCATTTCCATTGTTGCTACATCTACTTCCTCAATGGTAATCGACTGGAGGAGGGTGGAATTTTGTTCCTCTGTGATGATGGGAGGGATGTGCTGATTAATTTTAGTTATGGTAGTGGATCGTTCTAGACATGTCTCTATGAGGAGGTGTTTTAAGTAATTAATGAGTTCCTATTCCATGCTTTAATGATCCAATATAGATTATCCTTGATCATTCTCCAACCAACTGATTCGATTGATATGACGCTTATGTATCATTGAACAATGGAAAATTTTGGTATTTTTCTCCCCTTCCTTGATCCATTGCACTCGAGATTGGTGATGCCATAGTATTTCTTCCTACGCAATCCTTTCATCCATTTGTTTCTTCAACCGACGTTCTTCATCCTTAAGTTTACCATAGCTGCCTTACATCATGAGTTAGTATTGAACCTCCTTCATTCGCTACTTGAGGTCATGTTGTGCCTAAAAGCTGTTTTCGAAGACATTTTTATTCCATTCTTTGAGATGTTGTTTAAATTTTTTTAAATTTTTTTGAAACATATAAATCAAGGTACCTCGAGGGACCTCAACATTCTTTCTTCTAGAAGAAGTTTTCTCTTGGAAGTCAGGATGAGAAATTCAAAACTTTTCAAATCCGAATGGCTTGTTGCGGGGAAAACCAACATTGTCTATCCAAATTTGAATGGGAAAATGGTCCAATCTTGAAACCGACAAAATTTTGGCTTCCATAAGAAGTCCATCTAACATTACTTGCTCTGAGACTAGGAATCTGTCTAGCTTACAATCTATTTGATGTGATCCTGATCTCCTATTTGACCAAGTGTGAATTCCCTCCCTAAATTCAAGATCAATCAAATGAAGAGATTCAATTATGTCTTTGAAAAACTCACTATCATTATCAAGGCGTTGGATGCTACCATACTTATACTCCAAGTATGTGATAATGTTAAAATCCCCACCTAGAATCCATCGCCTATAGCTCACTAGATCACCCAGATGAGCTAGGATTTTTATAAACTTCTCTTTTTCCAGAGGGGCTTGCGACCCATAGAGGTTGGTTATTACTCTTGCCCTGTCTAAGCCAATGGCCCGATAAGAGGTTGAAATCATCCATTTTGTGGAGTAAAAATCTCGTAATATAACTATGGTTGGGTTCCATAGGATAGAAGTACCCCCTGTAGCCCCCTAGAATCATTGAAAATATAATTTCTTTACTACCAACACTTGAGGAAAATGACCTCAGCTGCCACTTCTGCACATTTTGTCTCTTGTAACAATAGTATATCTAGATTTTCAGCGATGATAATATTCTAAAGGATCCTTTGTTGGGTCCTTCCGTGATCTGAAAATGAAAAGTTTTGTGTATATAAAATTGCAAGTGGAAAATGTATGTGTCTTGGGAAATTGGATCAAGTTGCAAGAACATGAAATTATTGAGTTTTTACTTAAAATGAACAGCACAAACAGTCATATACAACCATCAAAAGTAAGCACATAACACAGGAAAATGATAAAGGAGTTCACCCCTCTCTTGGGATACATCTCCTGGTCCAGCTTCTAATGAATCATTTTCATTATATTCTCAAACGTGTTAAAAATATACTTTACAATGCTTAGAATGAAAAATAGATGTCTCGAATGGCTCCAGAGTGTCCAAAAACACCTGTCTGGGCTCTTTCTACACCTGGTTTGGAAAACAATTGAAGAAAATACCCTCCCTAGATTTTTTTCCTCGATACTTGTTGTCTCTTCTCTCCAAAATGCACCCACCATCTGCAAAACCTAGAACACGCTCCAAAACCTATCTCTCTTACCATTTTGGGTGTGTGGGTATATTTGGTGCACATTTAGAAAAATTGGAGCCTTATCTCCAGAGTTCTTGGCCACATGGATCATGTGGCCATGTGATGGGATAACTGCCCACACCCATTGGCTAGCCCCCTCCATGAATTCACACTCTTGGACATATGTTTGAGTGTTGGTGTGTGTAACCACAGGCTAGTGTTATGAGGAAAATCTCTCTATGGCTAGGGGTAAACCACAAAAGACGAGAATGACTGCAAAAATCAACCCTAATATAAAGTATGCTATATAGAAAAATATGCTAGCAAGACAAGAAATAAGGCCTACCTCGTCCTGACGTGCAATGAAGTCCTCCATTGAGCACTTGACCCAAAGCAATATACCTGCAACTAGTCTTCAACAACCAAGAAACACAAGCATATGGTGATAATATATGATCTATTAGCACATTAAATAACATAATCCATCAACGTTCATAAAAAATACGCCCATGGAATAATAATTCAAATATTTGCAATACGTTAATTGGACAAGAAAAGAGTATTTTTATTAATATATAATCAATAGAAGTGAATAAGTTACAGACTTTCATGTCATCATGGTTCGGAATTGAGAAACTAAGTTCCTTCTAGCTGGGCCTCCACCACTTCATTCCTCCACCAAAGGCAAGCTCATATAAGAGAGACAATGAAGTTCTCAATTAGTAAGGGAAGAGCTTGGGGGTTGAACAATGTGTTCAGTCTTAAAGAAAAAAGGGATGCAGACTCAATGTGAAGTGAATAATTTCTCCAGAGTAACTTTGCTCTCAAAGTTGAATTCTTTAACCTCTCTTCCATAGCTCAGATTTGGCCCATTTATAGCCTTCAAGTGGAACTGAAGGGCCGAGTCAGAACATTTCTAGTATATGGAAGGCCAAGGATCATTGATCTCATGTCGTGACATGGAAACTTGACACCATTTTTCAATTTTGGGCACATTTCCCAATGTACACAGGCTGTAGTGGTGAAACCTGGGTTTACACATGTTGTATAGTAGGCAAGTTGTGTATATGTGTAAAAATTATATTTTTAGCTCTGGTATTTGCAAAAAGGGACTTCAAGTCTACATAGGGAAATGGAAAAAGGACTTCTGTGAAATATTGCTCAAGGTGAGAAAAATATTTCTATAACAGATTCCCCCTAATGTGTGAGGTCAGAGGACTATTTGTGATGGCTGAAATACATTATAAAAGCCCAGAAGTGGAGTAATGGGGACCCAACTGGAAGAACTAGTTGCTCATTACAATATGTATGGAATTTGCATACATGGCTGCCAATTTGAATTACATTGTAGATCCATGTGAAAATATACCAAACAACTGTCCATGGTGTTATCACTAGAAGTCACCTCTGGATTGTGCCAGAGATAAGCCCAGTACCCATTAGTTTTATGTCACAATGAATAAATTTAAGGTGGTCTAATGGACGCAGACTCAGGATAATATCACTTTAACTCATAAAACTGGGCTAATATGTGAGAACAGGTGAGGTCTTGATCCAATTTCAGTCAATAATTTGTAGTAAGGGTGAGTAGGATGAAGAACTTGAGGAGAAAATGTAGAGGTCTGCTATGGACATCCAGTATTCCAGTAGCCTAAGGAGGTGTTAACGCTCTGTAAATTCCCGAAGGTTGTCAGGAAAGAAGAAATCTACAAGAGGTAACTTTATCCAACCACTTCGAAACTGGAATCTAGCCCTACCAGTTTCAGAGAGGGATCTCTCTGTATAATTTAGCTATATTTCAACTTTAAGATATTAGGCTAGTTATATAAAATAAATAAGAGTGAAAAGGTTTGTTGTTCTGTTGTGTTGGATGAAAGGGCTTTATGCATACATTAGGCTATGGGGTCTGTATTATAAAGATAGGAATCTAAACCATAAACAAAATATTCTTTTCATAGGGAAAGATAATGCATTCATTGGATTCTTTTGCAGTAAAGTGATGAATAGAAGAAAAGACGAGAATATCAATTAAAGTAAAGAAGCATTTAAGAATTTCTTCACTGTAATATCAGAAGATAAACATTAAAATCTTTCAAAGTTTGAAACTGGGTATACAAGGGTAAATCCTGCAACGTACATTAATTTTAAAATATTAGATTAGAAAACACTATGATAACTGAGCAAGAGGAACATTCAACATAGAAATAAAACATCACCAAAGAACAACACGTGAGAATCCTGTGAAACATCTCTTTGTATTAATGGAAGATCTCTTGATAAAAATATTACAATCTTGTAGCTTGCAGGGCGTAAAGATCAACCCTCAATAATTCAAAGTTTGAAGTATTTATAATCAAAGATACAAATGATCTTGTCATTAAAGATCAAGACATGGCAAATCTAAATTTAGCTAACTAACTTAACGAGATACAAAAATCTAGGAAACTATTTGATGATGTGTCGAAACTTCATGTTGATTTCTGGGTGAACCATTGGTGAGGCTTTTGCATGACCTCATCTGACTGGATAGCTGACTAGGCTTGGACACCTCATCGACTACTCGATCAAATTGCAAAGCTCTTCCCATTGAAGGTGACTGAGAATGCTGACTTTGAGCAATCGTCGATATACTTCATCCATCTCCATGTACTTGGAAAAAGTTGGCTAGGTGATGAATATGTACCGGATCTCATGCTATATGTTGATGTCCAACTGTAAAGAATATAAGAATGCCTTGCCTATGATACTTCCTTGTATTCCTGAGAATTTTGAGTTGTCCTTAGCCACAGTGGCTAGTTTCTTTTTGTAATTGGCAAGGGTAATTAGCTTGTCATTTATAATTCTCAAACTAGGAAGGCCTTTCTTCTGCAGAGCTTCGATCTTGCTGAAAAATCTTTGTACTCTTGCGTCCATGGTTTGGACCTTTTCCTCCAACTATAGTATCATTCCTCTCTTGGTCAGGACCCTTTTGACCTCAAGGATGGTCTCTGTCCTATCTTCAATCTTCAGATCCTCTAGCTCCTCTTTGGTTTTGGAATTTAGAAATTTGATGATCTCAACAGCTTATGTGGGCATCTCTCCCAGTTCTACTCTTATCTTCTCGATAGCCTGCTGACTTCTTTGTACCAGCTCATTTTTCTCGAACATGATTTGTATCATCAGCCATATTTAATTTATGGACTTGGTGATATCCATCCAGACACTTTCTTTGACTTCAACAAGTGTTTTTCCCGCCACTATTTTCTTTTGAAGCTATTGCAATTCATGTTTAAGCTTGTTTGAAGTTTGCTTCTCCTTGGTGTAGCTGGTTTGGAAGGAAGATTTGAGTACCTGAAGGTTCTCAATCTCCTTTTTAAGTCTGCTAATATCTGTCTCTTGCAAATTCACGTGTTCCATGGATTTAGCCAGCTCGACTGTCTTCTCCATAACTGTCAGTGGAGTTGCCGACGGGATTTATGCTACAGATGTTGTGCTCACTCCTGTGAGTGGAACTACGCTTAGTGGAATGACCTCCATGGGCTTTGACTGCTCCTTGTCTTTCACTAGTTTTTCCAACTCCACTTCCATTTCCTTCAACTATGCATTCTGCTCCATGATCAGTTTGAGCATCTCATCCTTTTCTCCTTCAGTCTCCGCTATTTCCTTCACCTGTGAGTCTTCTGTTGGTGGTAGTTTTAACTGTTTCCTCAAAGATGCTATATCATCATTTTTATTTTTGAGCATCTCCTCGACTGCTTTCACATTCGAGGGGTCGTAACCAATCTTGAGGACCAATTCTTCCAATGTATTTATCCTGTTATCCTTGGCAAAGGATGATATTTTTTCTAACTTCAGTTGTGTCTAGACGTTGTTCAGAGATACCTGTAACTTGGAGGCAGTAGTAGAAGCATTTTCCAATGTGGACAAAACCATTTCTCTAGTTTTCCTATGCATATCTATTGGATCAGTTGGATGCACATCTTTAGTCTGAAATTCGAAAGTTGCCCTTTTGTAATCGGTGATTACTTTCCGGTCTAGCACCTATGCTTGCAGAAACACCATATGCATTCTACCCTTCTCAGTGTCGAATGCAGACAACAATCTGTGTTGTGCAGTTGATGTTTTCTTCCAGAATTGAGCATACGTGTTGTTGGTCAGTGTTTGATTTCTCTTTTTAATCAGATCATATTTCTCAAAAATACTCAATTTTGGTCCTATTTTGCTTAGCTCATTGACTGGTGGAGTATCTGTAGGCTTCTTGGGAAACACTGTAGTCACGATTTGTTTGCTGCTTCTACTAATGAGTGACCGGTCAACTTCTAGAGCTGTAGTGGATTGAATTTCCTTTTCACCAGCTGTGTCAGGTGCCTGACTGGTCTTTGGCCTCTTTGCGTGCAATTAGAACTCTTCAGACTATACTTCAGTGATGGAAGGTAAAGTGTCCTTCCTGGGCCTTTTCTCCTTGGGAACCTGTGGTGTAGTCGTCTATGAAACAGTGACCGACGGGTCCTGCTATTCTGTCTCAACCAGAGTGTTTGTCTCCCATTCTGTCTGGTTGGCGAACTTCTCTACCTCAGGCCTGGATGTGTGAACATACAGGATATTCTTATTTTTGACCTTCATCTCAAAACTTATCCCGCACAGATCATAGTGCCATGCGAAACTCATAAAAAACTTCATTTCTTTTAGCAGTCTGTCTGTTTCCTCCCCAGTGCCTCGGCTATTGCAAATGAATGATCCTATTTTCCCTTTGATCCTAAGTTGTTGCTTCTTTTTCAGAGAAACAAAATGTATGTCGTCTGAATTGATCATCTGCCTTATGTACTCCAGGGCAAAAATCATCACAGGCATATATTTGGGTAACTTGTATGGGGCCAATTCGCACCCATACACTCTGATCTTTGTGTGGTCCTGGTACAGGTACTAGTCTCCCATTTTTGCAAGATCCGAGAGGTGTAGGATCCTCTGAATTTCCTCATTTATTCTCAGCTCAGGTCTACAACTGAGCATGCTCACCACAGGATGGTAGAACTACTCAATAAATTATTTAAAGCTGAATTCTATGGAGTTGTGTCTGAGCAGCGACGTCCATGCTGTCACCACCCATGGCCTCCCATCCTTTTCCATCTTATTCATTGAAAAAGAAAACGTGTCTGCTTGAAAGAATATGAACATGTATGCCAGTATTGAGGAATACCGAAACATGCCTTCGGTGGCGAAATTTGAGAATTGCTCATGAGTGTTGTTTTCCAAGATGGTGTTGTAGTCAAATTGAGTAGTGGGTCTCTCATCTATGGAGAAAATGAACAAGAAACCCAAAATGGGTTCATCCACCCATTGATCCGAAAAATATTGAAGCAGGGCACAGAGCGACGAGATGACCTGTTTTCCTTTCACTGAGAACAGGGATGAAGGATACAGGGGATTTTTAGTGGGGAGCTGAGGGGCCTATGGGAGAAAAAGCTCGAAAATATGAGCTCTTTGGGGAAATGATAATTTTTGATATAGTTCCATGATGATTTCAAGGTTGTAAGGTGAGGTGGATTCAGCTCTAGGTATCTGCATCATTTGGTCAATGGTTTCAGGTGTAATGAGGAAAATAGTTTCTCCAGATGAAGAAACTATGGCTCTCTAGTAGAGTCGGTAATGGGATTGGCACCTGAGGGTGAATTTAGGGAAGTGGTGAACCTGGGGGAAAAGATACAAAGGAAGGTTTGACTCCCAGAGACCAATTTCATCGCTCTAGTCGAGGAAAATTTCTTTTAGCCATGACTGTAAGTCCGCGAAGTCGAATTTGCATCTGGTGTCTGCAATTAAATGGTCTTTGTCTACCGGGGGGATCCTGTTGAGGTCGACAAGCGGAGTGAGGAAATGATTTTCCTCAGCTTCTGTCCTCTTTGATTTTGACGCCATCGTTGTAAAAATACCTGCAATGGAGAGAAAATGGGGAAAAATTCTCTGGTGCGATGGGAAAGGTATTTTCTAGTGAGACAACATAGTAAGCAATGGAAGAAAGAAGGGAGACGGTGGTTTTGAGTGAACGGATATCCGTTGGGTGCGGGGGACAGGTCAATAGGCTAACAGATAAGTTAGCCAGTAATAAATTTCCAACGGATCATTTGGAGCGTGAGATGACAGGTAATAATGAATGAAAAATACGACCAGGCAATGTGGGGGGAGCTAATTGGGGAGTGACCTTGGTGAGAGGACTTGTAAAGGGCGGACAAGGGGAAAGGGATTGACAGAGTAATGAGATGTGAACTCTAGGAAAAACGTGGATGATGACGTCATGGGGTGATGGGGCATGTCAGAAATGATGGGCAGTTGAAGTCTGAACCAATGAATTTATGCCACATAGAGAAAAAGGGCCCACCAAAGAATATTCCATTCCGGACCCTCCCCCCTCCGTTAAAGATAGATTGGTCGGGGGGGTATGAAATACACCATGAGCCATTGATTTGCATGCTTTCTTCTCAACCGAAGATTTGTGCGTGATATTTAAACAACATTCCAGACCCACCCCCCCACCATTAAAAGCATAATGGACTGGGGGGTCCAGAATCCAATCTAAGCCATAGATCTAAGTGTTGAAGCCTGAGCCATCCAGATGCACGCATAGGTTATCCTCGATTCTAGAAACCCCCCCCCA
>ML778833.1:611761-626392 GCA_009831015.1 Picea engelmannii | reverse complement strand
ACTGTGATAATACTAGTACCATTAGTGTTTCCAAGAATCCAGTTCTTCATTCCAAGACAAAGCATATACCTTTGAAGTATCATTTCCTAAAGGATCAGGTTGCCAACAAAGTGGTACAGTTGCAGTACATTCCCTCCACGGAGCAGATTGTTGATCTCTTTACCAAACCATTACCCAAGACACAGTTTGAATACCTCAGACAGAAGATGGGTGTCCTACCCTCCTCTAACTAAGCTCTGCACCTTGTCAGGGGGAGTGTGTGCTTAACAGATCGCCTGAAGAGACACTTTGGTCTTTATACCAGTATTGAATATATATGAGTGTAGCTGTGTTGAGTTTTGGTCATGAGCAGCAAAGATGGACATTTGTTTATAAGAAGTGTTCTTGAATTAATAAACGTGAATTTGAAACATATGATGCTTATTGAATTCTATAAAAGGAAAGTATCCTCAGCCATTCAAACCAGGGTAGACCCCATGCATAAGAAGACTGGTTGAGAGCAGCATGGAGGCCAGATTGAAGATTGAGGACTGTGAAGAAAATTCGCGAATCAGGCTTGAGCAAAATTAGATGTCTGCACAGATCGCTGCAAGTAGGAAGACAAAACGTGCATCATCCTCTTAGCTAACATAGAGAGAGCACAAATGTTTTTGAGATAATTCCATATTGGTTCCTCATGACCGGGTTCTTGGGGTCATCTTGATAGGGGGAGCATAGATCTACACATCTTTGACATGCACAAATCTGAAGATGTACAGCCGAACGAAGAAGATTGCAGATGCAAAGAATCTTTTGTTTGCTGCAAAGACAGAGCAGTGGGTCATTGACAAAGCATGCCTAGTTCTTCTAGACAAGGGGAGTTAGCATCTCTCCATATGGTCTACACAGGATTAGAAAATGAAGTCACGATTGACCGAGAATACCTCAAGTAGTAATTGGCAGGATCAGATGTGTACAAGACAGAGCATAGATGATTGATTAGAGGAGCGCAGGTCCAAAGGATCTTTTCAAAATAAGCCTGGTTACTGAACATGGTAAGATTGTAGTACGCGAAAATACATAGAGATCAGAGCCGATACCGGTTCCAGGTATTACAGTTGAGTACACAAAGGCAGGGGGAGCTTGAGGAGAACAGTTTAACCCTTTTCCCTTGATGTCAAAGGGGGAGCAATGAAAGACATATTGCCATCAATGCCAAAGGGGGAGATTGTTGGAAATATGGCTGGAGCAGAGATGAAGCAGATAGTCAAGGTTGTCATTGATGGCAATCGGTTGGTTATGGAGCACGCACAAGAGATGCTGGAACATAGAAGATGGAACACATAAGCTGAAACATAGATGCTAAAACACAAATGTTGGAACACAGATGCAGGAACACAAGCACTGGAACATAGAAGCTGGAACACAGAAGCTGAAACACAGATGCTGAAACACAAATGCTGGAACACAGATGCAGGAACACAAGCGCTGGAACATAGAAGCTGGAACACAGAAGCTGAAACACAGATGCTGAAACACAGTGCTGAAACAGAGCTGGAACACAGAAGCTGAATCACAGATGTTGAAACACAGTGTTGTAACAGCTGAAACACAGTAATGTTACATATGTTGAAACACAGCGCTGGGCTGAATGCTGGAAACTATGCTGAAACAACGCTGGATCTTTGCTTATAAAAACGCACGCCTTAGCCACGACCATGGAGGAACACAACGTTGCATGATGTGGCACGCGTAGAGGAGGCATGCAAAGAGCCAGTTCAGAAAATCAGGGAGAATGCTGGCATGCGAAAAGCAAAAAAAAGAATGAAAGAAAGGGAAACTGCAGTTTGAGTTGAGAAAAGCGGAAAGACTTTCAGTCTAAAGTTAGACTGGCAGTTAAGAATGGAGGAACACAACGTTGCATGATGTGGCATGCGTAGAGGAGGCATGCAAAGAGCCAATTCAGAAAATCAGGGAGAATGCTGGCATGCGAAAAGCAGAAGAAAGAATGAAAGAAAGGGAAACTGCAGTTGGAGTGGAGAAATGCAAGGAAAAACCTCTGCATGTGGTGAATCTATATAATGCGCTGGAATAGAGATGAATAGTTGTTGTTGAAGTGAGAGAGAAAGAGAGCTCTGGATGTGAGAAAAGAAGGAGGAGAATCTGCGTGATAAGAGAAGAAGCTGAGAATGGGTTGCAGAGGACAGTGAGGCAGATCAGCAGATCAGAGACAGTGAAGAATGCAGAGTAGATCAGCAGAAAGGGTAAGCAAGCTATATCAGAATGAATAAGTTTGTTTGAGAAATATTTATTTTGGCAAATTAGGGTGGTAGGGTGGTGCTAGGGAGACGTATGTCTCTTTCTCTGCAAGTGGGTGCTTGTAGAATCTGAAGGTTGGTGCCTTCACTCAGTTGGTGCTGAAGTAAAAAGGAAGTCGGTGCTTCCACCCAGTGGATGCTAAGATTCTGTGGGAGTTGGTGCTCTCAGCCAGTTGGTGCTGGCTATCAGAGCTTGTAGCCTCTATGAGTTGGTGCTCATAAAAGATGAGATGTAACGCAGTTGGAGCTTTCTTAACATCTTAAGAAGACGAGGTTTTTTCCCTGGTTGGGTTTCCTCTTGAAAAATCCGTGTCTCATACTTGTGAGTGAATGTTGTGTGTGACTGCTATTCTTTATGTTATCTGCTTTGTGTTTATAACTTTGAATTTCACAGTAAAGACTCACTGCCACTAAGATTAATGATTCAAAGTTAGGAAGAAAAGAAATAGTTAATAATTTACACTAACTGATTCACCCCCCCCCCTCTCAATTAGTTCATACCTGTAACACACTGTAATATTAGAAGATAAACATTCAAATATTTCAAAGTCTGAAACAAGGTATAAAAGGATAAATCCTACAACGTACGTTACTTTTAAAAGATTAGATTAGAAAACACTATGATAATTGAGCAAGAGCAACATTCAACATAGAAAGAAAACATCACCAAAGAACCACACACGAGAATCCTGTGAAACGTCTCTTTGTATTAATGGAAGATCTCTTGATAAAAATATTACAGTCTTGTAGCTTGAAGGGCGTAAAGATAAACCCTCAATACTTCAAAGTTTGAAGTATTTATAATCAAGGATACAAACGATCCTGTCATTAAAGATCAGGATGTGGCAAATCTAAATTTAGCTAACTAACTTAACAAGATACAAAAATCTAAGAAATTGTTTGATGATGTGTCAAAACTTCATGTTGGTTTCTGGGTGAACCATTGGTGAGGCTTCTGCATGACCTCATTTGACTAGAGAGCTGACTAGGCTTGGGCACCTCATCAACTACTCGATCAGATTACAAATCTCTTCCCATCGAAGGAGACTAGGAATGCCGACTTTGAGCAATCGTCGGTATACTTCATCCATCTCCGTGTACTTGGAAAAAGTTGTCTTGGTGATGAAGATGTACCAGATCTCATGCTGTATGCTGATGTCCAACTGTAAAGCATATAAGAATGCCTTGCCCGTGATACTACCTTGTATTCCTGAGAATTTTGAGCTGTCCATAGCCACAGTGGCTAGTTTCTTTTTGTAATCGACAAGGGTCGTTAGCTTGTCATTTATAACTCTCAAACCATGAAGGCCTTTCTTTTGCAGAGCTTCAATCTTGCTGAAAAATCTTTGTACTCTTGCGTCCATGGTCTGGACCTTTTCCTCCAGCTGCAGCATCAGTCCTCTCTTGGTTAGGACCCTTTTGACCTCAAGGATGGTCTTTGTCCTATATTCAATCTTTAGATCCTTTAGCTCCTCTCTGGTTTTGGAATTCAGAAATTTGATGATCTCAGCAGCTTCTATGGGCATCTCTCCCAATTATGCTCTTATCTTCTCGATAGCCTACTGAATTCTTTGTACCAGCTCATTTTTCTCGAACATGATTTGCATCATCGGCCATATTTCATTTATGGACTTGGTGATATCCATCCAGACACTTTCTTTGACCTCAACAAGTGTTTTGCCTGCCACTGTTTTCTTTTGAAGCTATTGCAATTCCTGTTTAAGCTTTTCTGAAGTTTGTTTCTCCTTGGTGTAGCTAGTTTGGAAGGAAGATTTGAGTTCCTGAAGGTTCTCAATCTCCTTTTTAATCCTAAATCTTCGTCTCTTGCAAATTCATGTGTTCCATGGATTTAGGCAGCTAGACTGTCTTCTCCATAGCTGTCAGTGGAGTTAATGAGGGGATTTATACTACAGACGTTGTGCTCACTCTTGTGAGTGGAACTACACTCAGTGGAATGACCTCCATGGGCTTTGACTACTCCTTTTCTTTCACTATTTTTTCCAATTCCACTTCCATTTCCTTCAACTGTGCATTCTACTCTATGATCAGTTTGATCATCTCATACTTTTCTCCTTCAGTCTCCGCTATTTCCTTCGCCTGTGAGTCTTATGTTAGTGGCAGTTTTAACTGTTTCCTTAGAGGTGCTATATCAACATTTTTCTTTTTGAGCATCTCCTCGACTGCTTTCACATTCGAGGGGTCGTAACCGATCTTGAGGACCAGTTCTTCCAACGTCTTTATCCTGTTATCCTTGGAAAAGGATGATATTTTTTCTAACTTCAGTTGTGTCTGGACGATGTTCATAGATACCTGTAACTTGGAGGCAGTAGTAGAAGCATTTGCCAATGTGGAGAAAACCATTTCTCCAGTTTTCCTGTGCAGATCCATTTGATCAGCTGGATGCACATATTTAGTCTGAAATTCGAAAGTTGCCCTTTTGTAATTGGTGATTAATTTCGGGTCTGGCACCTGTGCTTGCAGAAATGCCATATGCATTCTACCCTTCTCAGTGTCGAATGCAGACAATAATCTGTGTTGTGCAGTTGATGTTTGCTTCTAGAATTGAGCATCCGTGTTGCTGGTCAGAGTCTGATTTCTCTTTTTAATTAGATCATATTTCTCAAAAATACTCAATTTTGATCTTGTTTTTCTCAGTTGGTTGACTGGTGGAGTATCTATAGGCTTCTTGGGAAACACTGTAGTCATGATTTGTTTGTTTCTTATACTAATGAGAGACTGATCAACCTCTAGAGTTGTAGTGGATTGAATTCCCTTTTCACCAGCCGTGTCAGGTGCCTGATTGGTCTTTGGCCTCTTTGTGTGCAATTGGAACTCTTCAGACGATACTTGAGTGATGGAAGGTGAAGTGTTCTTCCTGGGCCTTTTCTCCTTGGGAACTTGTGGTGTATTCATATGTGAAACAGTGATCGATGAGTCCTGCTATTCTATCTCAACCAAAGTGTTTGGATCCCATTCTATCTGGTTGGCGAACTTCTCTACCTCAGGACTGGATGTGTGAACATACGTGATATTCTTATTTTTGACCCTCATCTCGAAAATTATCCTGCATAGATCACAGTGCCATGTGAAACTAAAAAAAAACTTCATTTCTTTTAGCAGCCTGTCTCTTTCCTCCACGGTGCCTCGGCTATTGCAAATGAATGATCCTATTTTCCCTTTGATCCTAAGTTGTTGCTTCTTTTTCAGAGACACACAATGTATGTCATATAAATTGATCATCTGCCTTATGTACTCCAGGGAAAAAATCCTCATGGGTAGATATTTGGGTAACTTGTATGGGGCCAATTCACACCCATACACTCTGATATTTGTGTGGTCCTGGTACAGGTACCAGTCTCCCATTTTTGCAAGATCCGAGAGGTGTAGGATCCTCTGAATTTCCTCGTTTATTCTCGGCTCAGGTCTGCCACTGAGCATGCTCACCACGGGATGGTAGAACTGCTCAATAAATTGTTTGAAGCTAAATTCTATGGAGTTGTGTTTGAGCAGCGATGTCTACGCTATCAGCACCTATGGCCTCCCATCCTTTTCCATCTTCTGCATTGAAAAATAAAACTTGTCTGCTTGAAAGAATATGAACATGTACGCCAGTATTGAGGAATACCGGAACATGCCTTCGGTGGTGAAATTTGAGATTTTCTCATGAATGTTGTTTTCCAGGAAGGTGATGTAGTCAAACTGAGTAGTGGGTCTCTCATCTGTGTAGAAAATGAACAGGAACCCAAAATGGGTTCATCCACCCATTGATCCGAAAAATACCCAAGCAAGGCACAGAGCGACGAGATGACCTGGTTTCCCTTCACCGAGAACAGGGATGAAGGATACGGGGGATTTGTAGTGGGGAGCTGAGGGGCCTATGGGAGAAAAATCTTGAAAATATGAGCTCTTTGGGGAAATGATAATTTCTGATATAGTTCCATGATGATTTCAAGGTTCAAAGGTGAGGCGGATTCGGCTCTGGGTATCTGCATCATTTGGTCAATGGTTTCAGGTGTAATGAGGAACATAGTTTCTCCAAATGAAGAAACTATGACTCTCTAGTTGAGTCGATAATGGGCTTGGCACCTGAGGGTGAATTCGGGGAAGTGGTGAACTTGGGGGAAAAGATACAAGGGAAGGTTTGACTCCCAGAGACCAATTTCGTCGCTCTGGTCCAAGAAAACTTCTTTTATCCATGACTATAAGTCCGCAAAGTCGAATTCACATCTGGTGTCTGCAATTAAATGGTCTTTGTTTTCCAGGGGGATCCTGTCGAGGTTGACAGGCGGAGGGAGGAAAGGATTTTCCTCAGCTTCTGTCCTCTTTGATTTTGGCGCCATCACTGTAAAAATACCTGCAAATCAAACAGTTGTTAGTGGGGATGATGGTGGCTTGGGATGTTTGTCTGAAACAGAGAGAAAATGGGGAAAAATGCTCTGGTACAACGTGAAATGTATTTTCTAGTGAGACGACACAGTAAGCAATGGAAGAAAAAAGGGATATGGTGGTTTTGAGTGAACGAATATCCGTTGGGCGCGGGGGATAGGTCAGTAGGCTAATGGATAATTTAGCCAGTAATAAATTGCCAACGAATCATTTGGAGCATGAGATGGCAGGTAATAATGAATGATGAATATGACCAAGCAACGTGGTGGGAGCTGATTGGGGAGTGACCTTGGTGAGAGTACCTGTAAAGGGAAGACAAGGGGAAATTGACTGACAGAGTAATGAGACGTGGCCTCTAGGAAAAACGTGGATGATGACATCATGGGGTGACGGGGCATGTCATAAATGATAGGTGGTGGAAGTCTGAACCAATGAATTTATGCCATGTAGAGAAAAAGGGCCCACCAGAGAATATTCCATTCTAGACCCTCCCCCCTTCGTTAAAGACAGATTGGTCGGGGGGTCCGAAATACACCATGAGCCATTGATTTGCACACTTTCTTCTCAACCGGAGATCTGTGCACGATATTTAAACAACATCCCCCCCCCCCACCATCAAAAGCAGAATAGATGGGGGGGTCTGGAATCCAATCTAAGTTGTAGATCTAAGCACTAAAGCCTGAGCTGTCCAGATGCGCGCATAGGTTATCTCCNCCCCCCCCCCCCCCCTCCACCATTAAAAGTAGAATGGTTGGGGGGTCCGGAAAGACTTGTCAGCCGTAGATCTGGGTGCAAACCTCTAATCCATTCATACATGCGCTATGCTTAATTGTGAGTGCGAAGGCATATGTGCTCTGAAAACTTAGGATAAGTGCATATCATGCGTTTTCCCAATCTTTTTCCATGTTTTTATCACCAAGGGGTTAGACATCAAAACTTCAAACATCAAAGGTATGGTTCAACATCAACCATCATACTTGTTTTATTGAGATAAAACAAACTACCCTATGCTCTAACCTAATCACTTATGGCAATTAGCCCAGATTAAACTGTTGGACTAAGAAATTACTCTATCCTGGGGTTATCTGACCAAGATTAGGCAGTTTGATCAAATTTATTCACTAGCTAACCTAAATCACCTGGCTAAGATTAAATAGTTCAGCCAAGCTATTCACTACTCCTATCAACATCAATTTAAAAGGACTTGGCCATGCTTGAACTATATGGACCAAATCGTTGTTATTGCATGGGGCTCTATTGAATTCCTTTTATGCCCTCTTTTATTCTTTTTTCTTTTCTTTTATTTTCCTTTCTTTTTCTTTTCTTTTTCTTTTTCTTGAATTATTTGCAGAATGAAAAATCATTTGACAAATAAAAACACTAAAGAGATAAAATTTCAGTCACCAGTTGATCCTATAAATCATAGGGTTATAATAGGAGGAAAAGATTCAAATACAAGATCCTCTTGAATCCAAAACTTCAGGAAATTGAAAATGCCATAACAATACTGCAATAAAACATACATTACAATATAGTTACAACAACTCGACTGGATCATTCATGCTTGAGTCTCGGTATCATAAGAAAAATAGATGAAAAGAAAGTTGTCTATCATTAAAGAAGAAGTATCAAATGGAAACACATAACCAGAGAAACAAAGGATTCATTAAATCTTTACAATTCGGGAGCGTAGCTCAACCATCCACGCTAACAAAACATCAAAATTAACTATTTATACTCATAACAACTTGCTCCCACGAGGGGCGCTCTCTGGTCATTGCATTCAAGGTTCGGCGTCTGCATCTTCTTCTATCAGGCTACACTTGCATTCTTCTATCAGATGGAAGATCAAATCAATATGGGATTTGTAGGAAAATCCATTGATAGGGGAACTTTCAGTTGACATTCTGCCTTATATGGCCAATTATTCCATGCTTTCCATTTATGTGGTGAAACGAGGTTTCAACCAACTTCCCCATTTCCATTAACTACTTTCATCGGGATCGGGAAGAGACCTAACACCCATGAATGCTCCAGGAGACATTCACGACTCCTTTAGGTCAATCTTGATGCCTCGAGACGACGTAGATCTTCCTCTGTGAATAATACGAGTGATCTCATCTTTTGGTGTGGCTTCTCTCCATTGCTTCATGTGACCAAAGGCCATGACTTGGGGATCCTATGTGAAATTTCAGGATTTTTCATCTCGGGAGTTTTCACTCCATTCGATTCCAAATATCCCCATGCTCAAATCTGCGAAATATCCCATCCAGGCCGATGGTTGGATTTTCTTTGAAATTAATGGCCACTATGCTTGCTCGAAAACCTCTGTCGCCCACCACTCCATAGGCACTTACATTTCTTTATGGCTATGCTTCCCATATAACCACGGGTTGTGATCATGGTCCCAACTCCTAGGTGCTTCGCGACTTCACGTTTCGTGAATCTATGTTGTGCTCCATGCTAAATCCTCTGAGTCATGAAATCATGATTTCTCATATTAGGTGCCACGTGTCCATTGTAATTGGATGACCCATATGAATATCGACATTTCGGGACTTCGGGATTTCAACATTTTGGGACTCGGGAAATCTGCACATTCCTCACTTCAACTTTCCCGAAATGACTTTCTCCATGATTTAGATCGGGTGGCATGCGTTCTGTTGGATTAGACAACTCTTGCTGACTTCGGATTTTGGGAGTTTGGATCCTTTACAAAAAAATGTTCTAAACTCTTGATTCTCGCGATTATTATTCACTGTCGATCTCTAAACTTTGAAATGAAAATCCCTTCACCAAACTTAACTTGCTCACTCGCTTGATTTGAGTCCATATTAGAATGCTCTAAGTGTTGTGCTTGTGCTCACTACTGCAGCTTGTGTAAATAAATACTTGGACAACTGGTTGATGGCTTGGGAAAGTGAAAGGATCAACGACAGAGGTAGAGAGGGCAGTGATTAATCTAGAGAAAACAAAATCCTAGGGTCAATACCTCTCAGAAATGATTACACAAAAAAAAAAGGTCGCTCAAACGATTGAGGACAAACACAGAGAAAATTACAAGTTGAAAAGGGAAAAATTTAAGGTTTGGTCGGTGAAAAGGAGAAAGGCAAGGAAAAAATATAGACTTAGGTAGAAACTACCAACCCACAATACTCTGACAAGCTTGTGTGATAACATTTGGCTCCATAGGGGATGGCATGCTCCCTGTGGGTTGACAAGAACAAGTAGTTGCAGTGCATTTGCGTTGGGTTATGGAGTCTCTTATTGAAAACAAAAAAACAAAATAAAAAAGGAGTGGTATTTATAGTGGCGGAACGCCGGCTACGGCCTAAACAAAATATATCTTCAAAAATTTCCCATTTACTGGGCTACCAAAAACTTCACCACCCTCCAAATTCTGCAACCTGTAAGTATTGTTCGGGAACACCTCAAAGATATTGAAGATCCAAATCCAGAGGGATTCAAATTTACCATGCTTTCCCTTGTCCTATTTGGGTGTATCCCATTTGTGTACTAGATCTCCCAGTTGGAAATCCTCTTTTCTCACCTTTTTGTCAAAATCTTGCTTTATTTTTTGTTGATGTTCATGCACTTTGTCCAGTAGTTGCTCCCTAGTCTATTGCACTTCTACTAGCTATTGAATTCTTCTGATCATATCATCAGGCTAACCTTGGTAGTATTGGAATAATTTTTCCACTGGAAAGGAGAGATGAGAAGGAAACATGGCTTCGACTCCGTACATGAGCTGAAAAGGAGAGACACCAAGAGATCTCTTTGTTGTCACTCTGTCAGCCCACAAAGAAAATTTGAGCTTTGAATCCCATGCTTTCTTGTTTTCCTCTAGCAGTATTTTGATAATTTTTATAAGGCTCTTGTTAGAGGACTCTGCCAGTCCATTCCCTTGGGAATAGTAAGGAGTTGAGTGAATTAGCAAAATTCCAAACTGTTTACAAAACTGGATCAATGGTTCGGATTTGAACGATTCAACTTTATGAGTGACAATTCTTTTCGGACATCCAAACCTTGCTATAATATCCTCCAGAAAACCAATGATTACTTTGTGAGAAGCACTCCTTGTGGGAATGGATTCTATCCATTTGGTAAAGTAATCAGTGGCAGTTGAGATCCATCTGTGTTTTCCACTTGAATAAGGATGAATTTCCCCAATAAAATCTAGGCCCCATTGCTGAAAGGGTCCTGAAGCTACCACGGGCTTTAATGGTAAAGACTTGAGTTGTTGCTTCCCAGAGAATTTCTGGCACTTGATACAAGCCCTGATTTTTGCACAGACATCGGTGAATAGAGTAGGTCAGAAATAACTAGATTTGAGAATCTTATAGCTTTTGGTCCTCTAGAAGTGATGTCCCCCACATAGGCTATCATGAAAATCAAACATAATTTTTTGGGCTTCTTATGGGTCTAAACATCTTAACAACACACCTAGGGGATATTTCCAATACAAAACTTGATCAATAATGCAATATCTAATTGCTTTGAGCATAATATCTCTTTCCTTTCTTTTTCCTATCCCATCTGGAAGTCACAACTCTTGTAGAAAAAATATAATATCTTTGAACCATGTACATTCTGCCAATGAAGGGTTGTCCTGAGAACTTTTATCAGGCAATTCAGTTTGATGATTTTATGAGAAATTGTTGATGAACTTAACCCCCAAAGCTTTACAATTAGACTTAGCCAATAGCTTGGCTAAACCATGGCCTTTAACTAGCTTGGTGGGCTTTATTTCCAGCTCGAATTCAAGGATTTTGGTAATCCACTTGTTGCTTCTCCTGTCTATGTCAGGCTGAATGAGAATGTCCTTCACAGGAGATGAAGGAACATTGGTAATGATATTTGAATGTAGAACATAAACTCTGAAATATTTGAGAGATTTCACCAAGGCATAGGCGTTTTTCTCCATGATGTCATATTTCACCTCAGCGTCCCTCAGTGCTCTCCTAAAAAAGGAAATGGGCTGCTCTAACCCTTTAGCATTCTTCTACAATAAAACACATGCCACTGTATCAAAAGAAGCAAAGGAAAAAATTAGAAAATCCTTGGAATAATAAGGACTGATTAGCACAGGCTCCCCATTCAATTCCTTCTTGATTTGATTGAAAGAATCCCTAGACTCAACAATCCATTTTACTTCATTCCCCTTCCTAATCATGGTTGTGATATGCTTCACCAATTCAAAAAAATTTGAAACAAACCTTCTCAGAAAATTAATTTTGCCCAGGAAAGACTGGACTTCCTTCTTGGATTTGGGAAGTGACAAGGTTTGAATATCTTCCACTCTGCTTGAATCAATTCTAACCCCCTCAGCTGATACTATGTGCCCCAACAATTTCCCCTCTTTCATGGAAAATAGAGTTTTTTTGCGATTTAGGGAGAGACCAAATTTATTGCATTTCAAGAAGACATTTCTTAGATGATAACAATGCTCTTTATCAGATCTAGAGAATACTGTAATGTCATCTAGATTTATGACCACAAATTTATCCTTTTCTCCAATGAAGGCGATGTCCATAGCTCGCTGAAAAGTTTCCCCTGCATTCAGCAATCTAAAGGGCATCTTAATGTACATGAATGTACCCCAAGGAGTATTGAAGGTTGTCTTATCTCTGTCTTCAGGTAGGACAAAGATCTGATTGTAGCCTGAAAAGACATCAATCATGGAAATCCTGGATGCACCTGTCACCCTTTGCAATATGTGTTTCATCTTTGGCAAAGGATAATTATCCTTCTTGGAGCTTTTGTTTAGGTTCCTGAAATCCACACACAGTCTGATTTCCCCATCCTTCTTCCTCACTGGGACCAGGTTGGCCACCCATTCAAAATATCTCAAAGGGACAATGATTTGGGCATGCAACATCTTCTTTACCTCCCTTTCCATAGTAGGTAGTAGCATAGGATTTATTTGTCTTAATTTCTGCCTAAATGGTTTGGCCTCCTCTTTCAATGGGATCTTATGCTCAATAACACTTGTGCCGTATGTTTTGAGATCTTCGTATGTCTAGGAAAACACATCATCGAATTCCTTTAGCAGCTCAACATACTCGGTTCTTTGTTCCTTTGACAAACTTCTTGACAATTTGACAAATTTTGGATCTTTTTCTGTGCCAATATTGCACTCAGCTACATCAACATCATCATTGGAAACTTTACCCTTTACTGCTACATCATTTGTGTCAAACAATGTTTCCAAAGGAACTAGTCCCTTTGGGATATGATTACTGGGAAACTGAACGATATGATGGTTAGCGATTTTTTTCAAAAAAACATTAGCATGAGGATCTATTTCAGAATCAGGATCTTGATCAATGTGTAATGCAGAAATCTCATCAACCGTCTCCAGGAATCTTTTGATTTCAAGATCATCCTCAAACACTTTCCAATGCTTGACATTGTCAGGTATATAGAGTTTATATTTCACTTCTACATTATACCTGATCTTGGGTGGAAGAGGGACTTGGGAAGTACTTGCTAAAACAACCAGAGAATCGTCCATGGCATTCTCTTCTCTTGGAACAAATGAAATGTCGAAATCAATGAAGTAATTGTCAACTAGATCCCAGACTTCATTTATGTGACTTCCAAGCCAAGGGTGCTTGGTTTGATAAATATTTCTTATCTGATGGACAATCAACTCAACATCCCCAAACACTGCTATATCTTCAATTCCCATATCTTTTGCAGCCCTCAAACCCAAGACAAGAGCTTCATATTCTGCCACATTATTGGTAGCTTAAAATTCTAACTTGTATGACAGAGATATGATTTCTTGAACAGGAGAAACAAAGACCACTCCAGTGCCAACACTTTCCCTAGAAGAGGCTCCATCAAAGAAATTTTCCAACCAGAGGTAATCAGAGGAGGATTTTCACAGAGAGTAAGGGATTGATTTTTGATTTCAAGAGGGGGTTTAGGGACATCAGTGAGCTGCAATAAGATGGATCCCAAATCAGTATCAAGTGCGAAAATAGGATGGTTGGTGGGGTCTTCTTCATCACTAATAATATAGGCCAACTGAGCTTCTCTGTATAATCTTCTATGCTCCCCTCCAAACACAGGAATGGTAGCATTTGTGAGATCCATCTGTAAGTTTCCCCCAAGTATCTTTATCCAATATCTTGACAATAGAATGCCGAACTTGGGGGGAATATCAGCTACCACAATATCCATGACCACACTTTTCATGGGCAATTGGAACAAGGTCACAACTAGATATTTGATGACACCAAGACATTGTACCTTTTTGAATCAAAATAATAGAAATCATGATAAGATTTTGTGATTTCTAATCCAATTTCATCCATGATAGTTTTGGGCATGAGATTATGATATGCCCCTGAGTCCAACAAACAATTATGCATCACCTTGTCATGTATGTTCAATGAGGTGTAGAAGGGAGGGGGTGAATCATCTATGTCTTCTATCAAATGACCTAGAATGACTGTTGGCTTTTCATCTTGAAGGTTTACCCAGTTTGTGGAATAAGATGGGGGATCGAGCTACAATAATTTAGAGAGGGACCTTTTAACATCTTTGTGCTTGACCAGCTCTAAAAGGGGTACAGGGATTCTGATCTTTTGAAATTCATGCTCAAAGTTAAAATAGGAGGGGGGTGTTGGTTGTGGAGCCTGATTATCTTCCTGATGTAGAGGTCCTTTGCTTTCAGCCGTGTCTATACCCCATGAATTATTTACACCCCAGAAGTATGTACACTCTTCCACACAGGGGAGTGTAGAGGGGGGGTACCCCCTCTGCGGGGTCCGGGGGGTCTGGGGGCAAGTGGGCCGCCAGCGGGGGTTCGGGGGCGAAGCCCCTGAAGCAAAAATTGCCTTATAAAAGTATATTGTAATTTCATTGTAAATCTGGACCGTTCATTATAAGGTCGCAGATCTAACGGTAGAGATTATGTTAGGGTTTTTTGCCCTAGAAG
>ML778833.1:513793-608669 GCA_009831015.1 Picea engelmannii | reverse complement strand
AAGTAGGAGAACAACAAGTTGTACTGTGACAGTCAGAGTGCCATTCACCTTGCAAAGAACTCAACCTTCCATTCAAAGACTAAGCATATACAGTTGAGGTACCACTTCATACGATCTGCCTTGGAAGATGGACAATTGAAGCTAGAAAAGATACACACTAGCCAGAATCCTGCAGACATGTTAATAAAGGGAGTAACCAGGGAGAAACTGAGTTCTTTCTCAGTTTCAGTTGGTCTTCAAGATTGAAGATGAAGATGAGAAATTTGCCAGGTCCAAGAAGGTTCAAAGTCCAGCATATACAGCAGCAGTGGAGTTGTTGAGATCAATCTCCAAGTGGGAGATTGTTGGTTGTGGAGCCTGATTATCTTCCTAATGCAGAGGTCCTTTGCTTTCAGCCATGTCTATACCCCATGAAGTATTTACACCCCACAAGTATGTACACTCTTCCATGCGAGGGAGTGCAGAGGGGGGGTACCCCTTCTGCGGGGTCCGGGGGGTCCATCCCCTTGGCTAGGGGGTCTGGGGGCAAGCGGGCCCCCGGAGAAAAAATTGCCTTATAAAAGTATATTGTAATTTCATTGTAAATTTGGACCGTTCATTATAAGGTCGTAGATCTAACGGTAGAGATTATGTTAGGGTTTTTTTCCCTAGAAGGCAACCCTCTTTTATGAGGGAAATGTATTGCGGCTATGTATGAGAGTGAATATTGTATTCTGAGAGAGGATACTATGAGAGAAAGAAGAGGAAGTTACAGCAGGTTTTGTTGTAGGTTGTATCCCTTCATTTGCTGGATAATAATAAAGGAAGGACCTGGCAATTTCCTTGGTGGACGTAGCCCACACTGGGTGAACCACATAAATCTATGTCTCTCTTGTATTGTGTGTCTTCTATGTTTTTGTTTCTGCATTTGTTTTATTTTATTGCTCCGCGGTCCTGTTTTTCTAACAGGGGGCTTCAACATTTCTCTCACTTATGGGACAAGACCTTTGGCTATTGGTGGGGGGTTCTGTGTTTTCTTCTCCTTGCTATTATTTTCTATGTATTTAGTAGGATTCTCTACTCTGGAAGGATGATCAGGGATGTCAGACTTCTCTTCCTTCCTCTTAGACCTGAGGTTATATTTATTGGGACTACTATTGGTTTTCTCCCCTTTATTCAGCTCATTTATTTGGTTGTCCATGAGAGACTCCTCATATGTAGATTGAGTTAAATGGGGGAAAGGGGATGTGTCTCCAAGGAAATGGATTTTGGGATTAAGCTCTTCTTCCTCTCCTTCTTCATCAACAACAAGATTATTTTGGAGGGGGGTTTGGATTTTCTAATCATCCCTATCTCTGTTCTGAGGCTCTCTTGGAAGTATCTGAGGGGCATTGTTTGGTCTTCTGAAGTTGCCTTTGTTATCAGTATTTTGGGTAATCTTATAGCAATGCTTCCCCTCCAATTTCATCTTCTCCATTTCTGTAGAAAGAGACTTTACCAGCTTCATCAATTCATCTACTTGCGGATGGGATGCAGAGGAACCAGAGGTTGAGGTTTCAGACCTCCCCCTTCCTCTATCTCTTTCACCTTTATTTCTAAGTTTGTCAGCTTCCAATACATTGGACTCTACTTCTAGGACTGCATCTTGCATATGAGCCAAGGAAGTATCTCTTCTCTCTCTTAACAAGAGGAAAATATCAGGGTCAAAAGCACTAGCATAAGTAATTTTAGCAGAGGCTTATGTAGGCGTTATCTCAGTAGGGATCTTATTGTACATTTTGTTCAATATTTTGGAGAAATCATAGACAAATTCTCCCTTTTTTCATTTTAGGGACCCAAACTCTATGATATAATACATAAAGTCATTTTTATCCCCCCATTGTCTCAAGAAGACATCATCTAAAGATTCAATCCTAGTAATGGATCTAGGGGCCAATATCCTAAACCATTTCCTAACCTCACCATCAAGGCTCTGGACAAAGACTCTCATCCACACATCTTCGTTCTCAATATTTAGATGGTATGCATAACTGTAGAAGGTAGCAAGGTGTTCTTCAGTAGTTATGCCTTCTTCTCTTGTGAATTTGGGCATGTATTTCAGGTAGTCTCCAGTAGGGAGAGCATTCATTAGTTGAGGTAAGACCAGAGGGGAATATCTCACAGCCACTATGGAATCCATTCTGTTCCTAGGGGGATTGGCACCTACTATAGGGATGATAGCCGAAGGAGAACAAGGAGGAGATGTGTCTTGAACTGGGGAGGCTGAAACTGAGCCTCCAGGAGAAAAGGGAAACAACAAAGGATTTGGGGAAAAAAATATAGGGCTTGAGGGAACAGAGGTTTCCCTCTCTATAAGACCAACAACTCTAATAGGAGGAGGGGTGATAAAGCCCAGGGTGGGAAAATATTCTGAGGTCCTGGGTTAAAACCACATTACAAATTCAAGGGAGATAGAAGTGACAATGCTTTCTCCTTCCAATCCAAGACTAGAAGGGGATAACTCAACAGGAACACTCCCAAAATTTAAAGTTCAGGAAACTCCAACAGAAGCTATAACATGAGAATGAGAAGTAGAAATTGGAGTTCCTATAGGAGGATAATGAAAATCATCAGAAACACCTGGTTCAGCAGTAGAAGTACCTTCTTGAAGGGCATTTCCCTTTCAGATAATTTTCTCTGGGTCAGCTTCAGGAGTTGCTAAAGGTAGTTGTGGATTAGACCTCGTGTGTCTTCCTCTGGAAGCCATAGCTGAAACAGTGGAGTCGCTAGGTGAAAAAACTGTAATCTTCAATGGTTCTTATATCTGATGCACCTTCAGAATCAAAAGCTCATTGTCATTCTATCCTAGGGAAAATATTCAATTCATCCCCAGAAACAGATCAAGAAATGTTAGCACTAGAAGTCACCTCTAGATTGTGGAAAATATAAGCCCAATACCCATAAGTTTTATGTCACAGTGAATAAATTTAAGGGGGGTCTAATGGATGCAGACTCAGGATAATATTGATTTAACTCAAAAAATTGGGTTGATATGTGAGAATAGGTGAGGTCTTGATCCAATTTCAGTTAGTAAGTTATAGTAAGGGTGAGTAGGATGAATAACTTGAGGATAAAATGTAGAGGTATGCTATGGACATCCAGTCTTCCAGCAACCTAAGGAAGAAAAACATCAAATACAAGATCCTCTTGAATCCAAAACTTCAGGAAATTGAAAACACCATAACAATATTGCAATCAAACATACATTACAATACAGTTACAACAACTCGACTGGATCATCCATGCCCAAGTCTCAGTATTAGAATAAAAAGAGATGAAAATAAAGATGATTGTAATTAAACAAGAAGTATCAAATGGCAACACATAACCAGAGAACGAGAGGCTTCATTAAAAATTTAAAAATCGGGAGTGTAGCTCATCCATCCACCCTAACAAAACATCAAAATTAACTATTTATACTCTTAAAAACTTACTCCCACCAGGGGTGCGCTATGGTCATTGTATTCAAGGCCCGGTGTCTGCATCTTATTTTTTCAGGCTGCACTTACATTCTTCTGTCAGACACAAGATCAGATCGGTATGGGATTTGCAGGAAAATCCATTAACAGGGGAAATTTTGGCTGACATTTTTCCTTCTACAACCATTTCTTCCATCCTTTCCACTTATGTGGTGAAACGAGAATTCAAATAACTCCCCCATTTCCATTAACTGTTTTCATCGCGATCGGGAAGAGACCTGACACCCATGAATGCTCCAGTAGACGTTCACAACTCCTTTAGGTCAATCCCAGTGCCTCAAGACTACATATATATTCCTCTATGAATAATATGGGAACTCTCGGCTTTTGGTGCGACTTCTTTCCATTTATTCATGCGACCACGAGCCATGACTTGGGGCACCTATGTGAAATTTCAGGATTTTGCATCTCAGGAGTTTTCACTCCATTCAATTCCAAATATATTGATGCTCGTGTCTGCAAAATATCCCATCTATACCGATGGTCAGATTTTCTTTGAAATTAATGCCTAGGATGCTTTCTCAAAAACCTTCGTCACCTGCCACTCCATAGGTGCTTACCTTTCTTTATGGCTCTACTTCCCATATAACCACGGGTTGTGATCGTGTGCCCAACTCCTGGGCACTTCGCGACTTCGCATTTTGTGACTTCACATTTCACGAGTCTATGTTGTTCTCCATGATAAAGCCTCCGAGTCATGAAATCACAATTTCTCAGATCAGGTGCCACGCATCCCCTAGAATCAGACTACCCAGATGAATATCGACATTTTGGGACTTCAGGATTTCGGCATTTCGAGACTCAGGAAATATGCACATTCCTCACTTCAACTTTCCCTAAATGACTTTCTCCATGATTCAGATTAGGTTCCATGCGTCTTATTAGATAATACATCTCCTTCTGACTTTGGATTTCGGGAGTTTATATCCTTTACAAAACAACGTTCTGAACTCCCAATTCCCGTGATTATTATTCATCGTCGATCTCTGAACTTTGAAATGAAAATCCATTCACCAAACTGAACTTGCTTTCTCACTTGAGTTGAGTCCATATCAGACCGCTCTAAGTGTTTTTCTTGTGCTCACTGCTGCAACCTGTGTAAATAAATACTTGGATGACTAGTTGAGGGCTTGGGAAAGTGAAAGGATCAATGACATGCATAGAGAGGGAAATGATTAATCCAGAGAAAACAAAATCTTGGGGCCAATACTTCTGAGAAAGGATTACACAAAATAAAAGGTCACTCAAATGATCGAGGACAAACACAGATCAAATTACAAGCCAAAAGGGGAAAAAATTAAGGTTTGGTTGGCGAAAAAGAGAAAGGCAAGGAAAAACTACAGACTTAGGTAGAAACTACCAACCCACAAGACTCTAACAAGCTTGTGTGATAACACATGGCCATGAATAGGAAAATATGAATGTGGTTACATGCCAAAGGTTGTCATAGTCACGAACAAGGCCTAGTAAAACCAGTCTCAAAATCAATCTAAAAATATCTGTATACAATGGAGTACAATTTGATCTCCCATGATCATTGAAGTCACACAAGTACTAGTCCAATGAAAAGGTAGAAATAGCTCAAGAAAGCTGCGGCTACATATTGATTTCTTCAAGTCTTCTACACAATCTGCCAAAGGTGCAAGTCTACTTCGTGTGAATAAAGGAGTTGAGGTCAAACAAAATGAGACTTCATTTGATTACCGGTCATTGAGGTATACCGTTAAAAAATGAAAGACAACCTACCAATGATAAAAGTAGGTATCAAGGCACTGATTGCATTCTTAAAAGTGTAAATAAAAGAGACAGGGTCGAACACTTGAAGAATCCATTGATTAGGATACATTGATGTATTCCCAACTGTCGATGGACCTACCACTAATGACTGCAAGCCTCTAGGTACTCATAGGACTCTAGGTCTCGTTTCTAGAATAGATGAGCTGAAGGTGATGGAAGGACACCCACAGAAAGGAGAGCAGTAAGGCATCTCTCATCATTCAGCATGAGGTACAAAGTAGGAGATTGATGATTTGGAGGAAATTGGAAAAAGAACATGCTCACGAACCAACGACCCTATGCGTCTTTCGTGTGTGCCAAGTGCAAGCAGTACACAAAAAATACCCTTTGAATAACATCCAATGAGGAAAAATGTTTACAAAGGCAAGGAAACCACTAATAAGGCTAATGGAATCCAAGACACTACATGAATCTCAATGTGTGAATATATGTCTTGTCATTGAACACAAGGGAAACCACCCAGTCAACAACCAATGATGAAATGTTGAATGCTTGGTTCAAGGTTACCTACAGATGAGGAAAGTAGGACTAGGGTGCGTAATAACACTACAACTTCATGTAATTCTGAGACAAACTGATGGTATGGCCGACATGAAAAGTCAATAGTTCTAAGGCATGATCGACACAGGTTGATAGGCATCGTTTGAACTAGAGCATGAGACATATGGAAGACTCTAGCAGCATATACTCAATGATGAAACATGAGATGCGGGAGGCATCAATCAAACTCTCCATAGGGACTGGAAGAGTAACTTGTCGGGGGAGTAAAATCTCTGTAATGAGCTCAACTTCCTAAGGCCATGCTAAACCCAAAATTATGATGACAAGTGGACTCAAAATTTTGTGCTTTGTTCAAAGGCGACACGACTGCTGCCAATATAAGATAATACTCCCTTCCCACCCGTATTTTTTTTGTTTTTTCATAGTCAAATGAATGCTATGATACAGAGGAGGAAATGAGTGTTGCAAGTAAGTAAAACTAGTTCCAACAATGGAACATACCTATGCTCAATTCAAGGAGGTGCATGCAGGATATGGACACTCAGGGGGATGTTCCCTTCTATGTATAGGATGTCAAGTTGAAAAGGATATAAACGAGGCTCTGATTGATTGAGGATGAAAAACTGTCGAGGAAAATAGTTTATAATGCAAAGCGAGAACTAGCCATAGGCTCAATACTGCAAGCAAGGGCATAAGATGCAATCACAACTTAATGCCAAAAAATGTATTTTTTCATAATCTTAGTCTACTTGGTTTGAAAAAGGGATAAAATTGTACCAAATAGGCATCCTTTCAAATCCAATTTATGAGTGTGAAAGAGAAAAGTTCACTCGGAAATATTTTCTCTTTTTGAAAATGAGTTGGAAAAGATCTTAAATCAAACTCAAATGGGAGTCCTCTAGGTATAGGTCAGCATGTTTATGAGTGACAAATGAGGCTCAGAATAAAGTCACATATTAGCTATAAGGGACTTCTAGTCCTATGGAAAAAATATCTACCTGGGAACCAAAATGGAGTAGAGGATCTAACTAGGGTACCCATGTTTGGTAAGTCTCTACCATTTGATAACGACGCATCTTGTAGAAGATGGAGGGTTCTGTGTCGCTAAAAAAATGGGTTCATACCTAAGACATATGAGTGGCAGTTATAGGACAATGAAAGTGTGTATGATGGAATGGATACCTATCCTATATGTTGGGTAGCGAAAATACCTATCTGTAGTTACAAATGATCGACATAATGCTAAAAACAACAAAAATCCCTGGCGAAAACTACAAAAACCAACTCAATCCACTGTTGTATTAGTCCATTAGGCAAAAATACAATCTGAAACTATGGAAAGTGGGTAAATACTTCTATAAATAGTAATAAAAACCAAAGTTTACTATTTCATTTGACTTTTTTACCCAAATAGTGAATTTTAGACCAAATTACTTCCGATCTTCAACTGGTGATTGTGGTAGCGTCGAGTGACGGACTCAGTGACCATATGGACCAGGTAATTCCTCTTCCCCTCCTCTTCCTTTCTAGTGGATTACATTTTGTATTTATGTTTGAATTTTTAAGTTATCTTGGGCGCAAATCAAAAGTTTAGGTGTACGTAACATTGACACCCTACAATGAACTGCAATTAATTGACACCCTTTTATGTAACATTTCTTCAGTTGCAATGCTGAAATTTATCTAATGGTTACTTCCCTGGGAATTCCCTGTACTTTCCTTAGTTTCCCTTCCTCATCCAAGCAAGTAAATGCTTTGTTGTGATAGTATAAGAGAGTGTGATGTTGGTCCAACCAATCCATCCCAATTAGACAATCATAGGAACCTAAAGGCAATATGTTTAAATTTGCCTTCGTGTTCAGTCCATTCATGTCTATGAGGCATGACTTAACCATCTCATTAAATTTTCTTCTGGCTCTTGTAGCCATCTACACCAACCAGGATTTCCCATGCTTGCTTCTTGGCAATTGCAAACTTTCCACCATCTTAGGGTCTATATAACTATGACTAGATCCTGAATCAATTAAAATAAAATTGGTTTGGTTGTTGATCATACCTTCCACTTCAATCATGTGGGAATGATACTCTACTTGCTTGTTGTCTAGGGCTGCTTAAATCCTTGACACATATCTGCCCATGTCCTCCATTGTTTCAGCTTGCTATACATTGTGAACAACCCTACCTTTTTCACCTTTGTGAGGACAATCTCTGAACCTATGATCTCCTTTACAACCCCAACATTGCATAAGTGGTTGCCTTGGCCCTTGAATCCCTGTGTCAATTGTTCTGGGTTATTTAGATGTTTTTTTTCCTTGTGGATTATTTCTGAAGAATGGTGGCTTAACACCCTTCTTCCTCTAATCCATCTTGAATTTCTAATTGTCTTCCCAAGCCTTTTGGAAAGCTGGCCTTGCTTTCTGTTGATCATATAGGCATTTAGCTCACCTTATGGTCTCTTATAATCTCTTGGGATCATCATACTGTATTTTTTCACTGATGAACGATGGAAATCCACTCAAATACCTTTGAATTTTGACTGTCTCATCCTTGATGAATGGGACACACTTCAGTAGTTTTAGACAACTTCTGTCATATTCATCTATGGTCATACTTACAAGCTTGAGTTCAAATAGCTCTTTCATTTTCTTGTCATAGTATCTCTTAGTCAATTATTTCTTCTCAAAATACTTCTTGAATTCCCTCCAAGTAACACTTTTCTCTTTAATGTGTTGCACCTGCAAAAATTTATCCCACCACATGGAGGTCTTTCCTTTGAGTTGATAGATAACAATTCTACCTTCTGCATGAGAAGAATAATTATGAAATTGAAAATACTTTCTCATTCCCAACAACCATGTTTATGCATCTTCATCCTTCTTGTTCTCACCATCAAATGTAGGAGGTTTGATTTTGTTCATTTCTTCTCGCAGATCATCCACCCCAGACCTCTTATACCTTCTGACAGGGATAGACTTGATTTGTTGCCTGCTCTCTTATTGGAATGCCTTGGGGAATGATGGTGATGTCTACTAACACTTCTTGCTTTTCTTTCCTCATCCGAAGGCTTGTGACTTCTAGATTTGCTTGAGACACTCTCCTTAACCAATTTATTTTCTATTCTATTCAAGCCCTCCAATAACTTCATGTTGAAGTCATCCTGCTACTCTTTGGATCTCATAAGCCTTTCATTATCATCCTTATGGATTTGGACATCCTTCTGCAATTTCTTAATGGTCTCAGCAATATTCAAGTTTTCATTTCTTTCTTCTCCATGTCCGTTGGAGTTTGTTCCTTCAATGTCCAAATGGACATCCACCCCTCTGCTCTCATCTTCCTGACTATAATTACCCTGTGCCTCTTCCATTCCTATGGAATCTGCACTGATATGTTTTGATATAGTTGTTGTTAATTATGCAAAATGTGCAGCCATCGAAACTTATCAGGCTAACAATTCAACAATTCATGAAAAAATATGAACGATTTTGGTTCAATATATATATCATAATTATCTCTTCTGATTTCCTGGTGTTATCACCATGACAATCCTTGATAATACCCAAGTATTGAGAACATATATGAACAATGATTTCAAAGATACATCTGTGCAAGAAGGTGGTTTTCTGAAACCACTTTCACCAAGATACGGTATCACGTGATTCAACATGTCAAATCCAACACTCGTGGAATGGGCGACGGCTAGTCAGATCACCCTGTTTCCCTCATTCGGTACGTTGCAACCATGTGATGTCATCTGAACGACACCATGTAATGAACTCAAAAGTTAATCATTTGAAATGGATTAGTCGAGCATGGCAACCCAACATTTTTGTACGTATTCCGTCTACACTTCATAATTGGAATTCTATAACTACCAATACTCAAGTATGAAGATATATGCTTATCCATAAATGAAGTAATCTCTAAATTGCTCGAATTTCTTCTCTCTGCAAAATCATTTTGGTATCCACGAATGAGATACATGGACAAGGATAAATCCAGTTAGACTGGTTATTCAGGAAACATGCTAAACTTTCCTAGGAATAAGGTGGAAAGGGTAGTCACGCATATACTAGCGACTAAGTTTCGCACAGAACCTGCCACTGACTCTACATTTGAAGCTAGGTTGAATCCCATTACGAAGGATTTAGTCATCAAAAGGCCAGCTACTAAGAAGAAAAGGAGTAAGAGACAGAAGAAGTAGGAATCCACGACTGAAATGGTCGAAAGTGTTGGAGAGAATCAATCGGTCTGGTTAGATTCTTTAAAGGAGGAGATCGCTAAGCTGAAGTGAGTCTTCCACTAAAATTAAGTATGTTTCAGAGAATTTTGATATATGGTAGTGGAGGTAAGGAGCACCAGAGATGATAGGCATGTCCTTAAACGACCCTTTTTACAACAGGATACTTCTATCATTCCCTTTTTTGTAATTTTGTGATTAATACAATTATATAAATACAGAAGCAGATTTTAGACTATTTATTACAAAATTTTATCTGGTGGTGTTATGAGTCTTGTTTTCTTTTATAATATGATTTTATTGTAAGCTTATATTTCACTCCCATTTGTCTGAATCAGAGGAATATAAACTCAGGTTCTTTTTAATTAATGCTCTGATGCGGTTGTGTGTTTCTTTTTCTTCTAATATTAAGCAAATTAAACTTAGAATCATCGCCTTCCAAATGACTTCGCATGCACTAAACTTCGACCTGTACATTTATATTTATCATGCCTAGAAACACCACAAGGTAAAATGCATTTTCGTGCCCTATATCTACTATTCATTTCTTCTCCGTCACATCGAAATCTTGCATGCACTACTTTTGTGTTGTGTGCCAATATCCACTACGCATAGTTTTGGGTATCGTGCACTGATACTCCACATGCATTGCACCCTATGCATTGCACCATGTCAAGGTTCAATATGTTCCATCGCACATAATAATATGCGTGCACCATTGAACACACTGTCGCGAGACAACTTGTACTCATACTATGCATGTACCACAAAACGCCTTTGTGTTATGCAATACTTGCACACCCCATGTGCACATTACTATGTGCGTTCTCACTGCACAATGCTAAATTCAGCATGTGCATCCACACACAATATTCTTCTGCATGGCGCCATAGTTTATCGCGCACAATTGCATGCCAACGTTTTCTGCACGGTGCTAAAATTTACCGTGCGTGCCTGCATGCCAACATTTTCCATGGATGCTCCGTGACTTGAATTTTTGTCACTTCGAAGTTACTCTTCTGTGAATATTCGCTTCACTAAACCTCTCTGGCCCATCCAGGCTTAGTGTTGAAACTAAAGCTCTGATACCAATTTGTAATGTTCCCCTGACCACCGATAGGCTGGGGAAATGCCACTCCAAAGCAATATCTCAATCTCTAACCAGTTGGTAGCATCTCCAACCTTAAATAGACTAGCCATGCTACTCTAGGGAACACTTTCGTTCTCTTACTGCGGACCATACGATAACATACCGAGTATTCAACTGAGCTATGCCACATAAATTTTCTCTTCAAACTGCATGCAACTTAAACATATACATACAGTACTCTTTGCGGAAGAATTACATATAAACGTAAACAAACAGATACATTCTGTAATATACGATTTCATACTGAAATAACAGTAAACACCAATATGCAACATATACAGGGAAATACCCATAAACATACAGACAATTATATTCACATATATGATAAACCATAACATAAGCATGTAAATAACAATGTAGCACATAATTTCATCATACGATTGGTACTTGTCTTTGAAATATTCTCACCATCTACATATAGACCATCCACGAACCTCCCAACCTTAAACTACATTGTTCATCACTATCAACAATGAGTCACCCTCGAGATTGGACTAAAGTCTACCTAGGTAAAGGGGTTCCTAAGCAGGCTAAGGCTCATGGACAACAAGAAAGACTCTGTCTCAAATTCTCACTCAACTAACAACCTACATCCTCTCATTCCCCACATGCCTGTCCTACCCAAGGAAGTGTGCCCCTTCTTTGCTCAACAATCCCCCGGCTGCCCCACTTCCCTTCCAGGGCTTTAGAAACAGGTTAGACCAAAAGTCTCAGAGCACTGTAGCTATAGTTTAGCACCTTAGGGAATCAATCCCCAACAATTCTCTCGCTCGAAGAATTGCTCACGGGCCTAACAACCCGCTTCAATCCTGCTCCAAGCTAACCAGGTACACTAACCAGGTAAAGGTTATGGAAACAGGCTCAAATATGGTGAAATGGATGTCTCAATGATAATTGATTGCATGAGTGAAAATGGTCATGGAATCATTGACTAGATAACTGAGTGATGGAAGGAATCACCGTGAAACTGATCATGAAAAAATGATGGTGAGAATGATGGTCAAGCTGCTGGTAAGAATTCTAATGGAAAAGTGACCAAATGAGCTAAGTCCCGATGATATGAATGCATTTCCCCAACTTGACACTTGTCATATCGGAAGTTACTTTGGTCCACTTGTCCCCAAATTTAGAAACTAGGATAAAATAATTATCCCCACTTTATGTTTTAGGAAATATTGGTATTATATTCCTTTTTGGCCTAAGCTCTCTAGCTTAGCCCCTCTCCCTTAACTTTTGGCCCTCCCTTTCCCTAACTAGTGGAGTTCAGTCCCCCATCTCTTTTATCATGGTCGGTCTACACACAACGATGTATTTTATATTAATCATGAGACATGTACAAAATAGGGGCACTGGCCTTTAACATTTAGGTGCTCCAGCCTAATACCAAAACATAAGCATCCTAGATTATAATAATTGGCTCACCAACCTATAACACATATCATGTACACAAGGCTCACTATCCTCCATACTATGTACACTTTAGTTACTACGCGCAGTATCTGAGAATGTGCACACTGCATCATTTTTTCTACGCAGTTCATGTGCGCACTATGCCATGAAAGGTGTATTACAAAATGATGTCAAAATAGCTTACTAGCTTAAGTATACTTAATTTACATTTACAATTGGGTTCGGCCGAGGGATATTACAATCCCCTCCCCTTATTTATGCACTGTCCTTAGTGCATCATATACCCATATACAACAAAATTTTCAAAATTACTCAAAAAGATGCGGGTATTCCATCCACATTGCATCCTCATGCTCCCAAGTAGCATCCTTAGGACCGTACCAGGTCCATTGGACCTTTACAAGCCCTATGGCTTGGCTCCAGAGCTACTTGAATTTCCAGTCCAAAATGAGCACCAGATGCACTTGAAAAGCGCCTTCTTGCTCCACCTGAATCACATTCCAATCAATAACATGATTAACATCAGGTATATATTTATTTAGCAATGATACATGGAAGACATTATGAACAGACATAGATGTAGATAGTGAAATCATATAAGCAACTGGACTAATCCTCTCTAGGATTTCAAATGGCCCACAAAATCTGGCTTCCAACTTGGTGCAACTTCCCAGATTCAGGGAACTCCTTCTAGCTTTTACTTTCAAGAAAACATGATCACCCACTTTGAATTCTCTATGGGTTCTGTTCTTATCGGCATGATGTTTCTGTCTGTCTTGAGCAACTTTTAAATTCTTATTAATTTTTATCATTTGGTCCTCCATCTCCTTGAGCAACTCTGGCCCAACTACTATCCTATCAGCTGGATTATCCCAACTCACTGGAGTATTTCACTTTCTGTCGTAAAGTGCTTCAAATGGGCTCATCTTCAACTATGCCTGATACCCGTTGTTGTAAGTGAATTATACCAAGTGTAGGTAGTCTTCCCATTTCAATGGTTTTTCCATCACATACATTCTCAATATGTCTTCTATCACTCTGTTCACCCTCTCTACATGTCCATCAAACTCAGGATGATAGGCTGTATTAAAGTTCAGATTCGTTTCAAATCCTTTGAACAATCCTTTCCAGAAATTCGAGCTGAATTTCGAGTCTCTGTCAGACACAATCATTTTAGGAATTTCTTGCAATCGTGCCACTTCCTTCATGAAAATATCAACAACATTTGTTGCCTTGTGAGTAGTTTTTAGTGGAATACAATTTTGTTCTTGTACAATAGTATTCCATCTATTCCCAAATTATAATTATTCACCTTTTGTGGCATCTTACCCTGCTGTAACATTGCTACCAATTCTCTGTATTGCAGATCTGCATTTGCAGCCTCCAAAATTTTTCTTTTAATATCAATATGATACATGTTAATGGCTATAGCATGTAATTTATTCACTCTCCTGCTAAGTGCATCAACCACTTTATTCTCTTTCCCCTTGATATGCTTTATATCAAAGTCATATTCGCTTATAAATTCTAACCATCTTCTTTGCCTAGCATTTAGATTTGGCTGATCAAATAAATATTTTAGACTATTGTGGTTTGTTTATAGCTCAAACCTCCTTCCCATGAGGCAGTGTCTCCATTTCCTCAAGGCATGCACTATGGCTGCCAACTCCAAATCATGAGTGGCATAGTTTCTTTCATGATCCTTCAGCTTCCTTGATTTATAACATATGACAAACCCATTTTGACTGAGGATTCCACCAAGTCCTTCATTACATGCATCAGTGCATATGATGAAGTCTTCATTTGGGTCTGTGATCCTTAATATTGGAGCACTTGTCAATAATTGTTTCAAGTGTTGGAAACTCTTCTCGCAATCCAATGTCCACTGAAACTTCACTCCCTTCCTTTGCAAGGAAGTGATTAGGTATGCAATATTTGAGAATCCTTCAATAAATCTTCTATAGTAGCCTTCAAGACCCATGAATGATCTCACCTCTGTGACATTCTTTGGTGCTAACCATTCTCTAATGGCCTCTATATTTTCAGGTTCCACTGCTATCCCATTGTTTGAAATGATATGCCCCAAATAATGAATCTGTTTCTGATAAAATGAGCACTTGCTCAATTTGGCATACAACTGATGTTCTTTTAATACTTGCAAAACCATCCTCAAATGATGTTCATGTTCTTCCTCTGACTTAGAATATATAATAATGTTATCCAAAAATACAATGACAAACTTGTCCAAATATTCTCGGAAAACACCATTCATTAAGCACATGAAGACAGGTGGTGCATTTGACAACACAAATGGCACCACTGTGAACTCATAATGACCATACCTTATCCTGAAGGTGGTCTTGCTAATATATTCTTCTTTAATCCTTACCTGATGATATCCTGATCTGAGATCTATCTTTGAAAATATCTTTCCATCCTTCAATTGATCAAAGAGGTCATCAATCCTTGGCAGAGGATACTTGTTCTTTATGGTCACTTTATTCAACTGTCTGAAATCAATGCACAATCTTAGTGTTCCATCTTTCTTTCTCACAAACAAGACTGGGGCACCCCAAGGTGACACACTTGGGCATATATACCCCTTCCTCAAAATTTGTTCAAGTTGCATTTGCAACTCCTTCAATTCTAGTGTACTCATTCTGTAAGTAGTCTTTGATACTGGCGCTACTCCAGGCATTAAATTTATAGAGAAATCAGTCTCCCCTCAGGGGTAGTCTGGGTACCTCCTTGAACACATCTTCAAAATCTTCCAGGACTGCATAATCCTCCAAATTTGGCACTTTATCCTTAGGTATCTCTGCCAAATGAGCTGCAATTAATTGACACCCTTTTTGTAACATTTCTTCAGTTGCAATGCTGAAATTTATCTAATGGTTACTACCCTGGTAATTCCCTGTACTTTCCTTAGTTTTCCCTCCTCATCTAGGAAATTAAATTCTTTGTTGTGATAGTCTAAGAGAGTGTAATGTTGGTCCAACCAATCCATCCCAATTAGACAGTCATAGGAACCTAAAGGAAAGATGTTTAAATCTACCTTGGTGTTCAATCCATTCATGTCTATGAGGCATGACTTAACCATCTCATTAAATTCTCTTCTGTCTCCTGTAGCCAGCTGCACCAACCAAGATTTCCCATGCTTGCTTCTTGGTAATTGCAAATTTTCCACCATCTTAGGGTCTATATAACTATGACTAGCTCCTAAATCAATTAAAATAACAATGGTTTGGTTGTTGATCATACCTTCCACTTCAATCATATGGGACTAATACTCTTCTTGCTTGTTGTCCAGGGCTACATAAATCCTTGGCACATATCTTCCCATGTCCTCCACTGTTTCATATTGTTGTACATTTGAACAACCCTGCCTTTTTCACCTCTGTGAGGACAATCTCTAAACCTATGATATCCTTTACAACCCCAACATTGCATAAGTAGTTGCCTTGGCCCTTGACTCCCTGTGTCAATCGTTTTAGGTTCTTTAGATGTTTTCTATCCGTGTGGATTATTTCTAAAGAATGGTGGCTTAGCTCCCTTCTTCCTCTAATCCATATTGAATTTCTTATTGTCTTTCCAAGCCTTTTGGAAAGTTGGCCTTGCTTTCTGTTGATCATATAGGCATTTAACTCACCTTCTGGTCTCTTCTAATGTCTTGGGATCATCATACAGTATTTTTTCACTGATGAACGATGGCAATCCACTCAAATACCTTTGAATTTTGACTGTCTCATCATTGATGAATGAGACATACTTCAATAGTTCTAGAAACCTTCTCTCATATTCATCTATGGTCATACTTCCAAGATTGAGTTCAAATAACACTTTCATTTTCTTGTCATAGTATCTCTTAGTCAAGTATTTCTTCTAAAAACACTTCTTGAATTCCCTCCAAGTAACACTTTTCTCTTTAATGTGTTGCACCTGCACAAGTTGATCCCACCACATGGAGGCCTTTCCTTTGAGTTGATATATAGCAATTACATCTTCTGCATGAGAAGAATAATTATGAAATTGAAAATACTTTCTCATGCCCAGCAACCATGTTTATGCATCTTCATCCTTCTTGTGCTCACCATCAAATGTAGGAGGTTTGATTTTGTTCATTTCTCCTCGCAGCTCATCCACCCCAGACCTCTTATAACTTTTGACATGGGATAGACTTGAGTTGTTGCCTTCTCTCTTATTGGAATTCCTTGGGGAATAATGGTGATGTCTACTAACACTTCTTTCTTTTCTTTCCTCATCTTAAGGCTTGTGACTTCCAGATTTGCTTGAGGCACTCTCCTTAACCAATTTATTTTCTATTATATTCAAGCCCTCCAATAAATTCATGTTGAAGTCATCCTGCTACTTTTTGGCTCTCATAAGCCTTTCATTATCATCCTTATGGCTTTGGACATCCTTTTGCAAGTTCTTAATGGTCTCAACCATATTCAAGTTTTCATTTATTTCTTCTCCATGTCTATTGGAGTTCGTTCCTTAAATGTCCAAATGGACATCCACCCCTCTGCTCTCATCTTGCTAACTATCATTCCCCTGTGCCTCCTCCATTCCTATGGAATCTACACTAATCTGTTCTAATCTAGTTTTTGTTAATTCTACAAAACATGCAACCATAGAAACTTATCAGGCTAACAATTCATCAATTCATGAAAAAATATGAACCATTTTGGTTCAATATATATATCAAAATTATCTCTCCTGATTTTCTGGTGTTATCACCATGAAAATCCTAGATAAGACCCAAGTCTTGAGAAAATAGACACGTGGTGCCTTCAGAGATACATCTGTGTAAGAAAGTGGTTTTTCAAAACCACTTTCACCAAGATGTGGTATCACGTGCTTCAACATGTCAAATCCACCATTCGTGGAATGGGTGATGGCTAGTCAGATCACCTCGTTTCCCTCGTTCGATACATCATAGCCATGTGATGTCAGCTGAACGCCACCATGTAATGAAATCTAAATTTAATCATTTGAAATGGATTAGTTGAGCATGGAAACCCAACGCTTTTGTACGTAATCTGTCTGCACTTCATAATTGGAATTATATAACTACCAATCCTCAAGTATGAAGGTATTTGCTTATCCATAAACGAAGTAATCTCTGAATTGATCAACTTTATGCTCTCTACAAAATCATTTCGGTTTTCACAACTAAGATACATGGACAAGGCTAAATCCATTGAGACTAGTTATTTAGGAAACATGCTAGACTTTCCTGCGAATAAGGTGGAAAGGGTAGTCGCGCATATACTAGCGACTAAGTTTCGCATAGAACTTGCCACCGACTCTACATTGGAAGCCAGGATGAATCCCGTTATGAAAGATTTAGTCATCAATGTGATAGATTCTAAGAAGAAAAGGAGCAAGCGATAGAAGAAGGAGGAATCTATGGCTGAAACGACTGAAAGTGTTGGAGAGAATCAACCGGTTTGGTTAGATTCTTTAAATGTGGAGATCGCTAAGCTGAAGTGAGTCTTCCACTAAAATTAATTATGTTTCATTGAATTTTGAATAGCTAGTAGCAGAGGTAAGGAGCACTAGAGATGATAGGCTTGTCCTTAAATGACCCTTTTTACAATAGGATACTGCTATCATTCCTTTTTTTGTCGTTTTGTGATTAATACGACTATATAAATACAAAAGCGGATTTTAGAATATTTATTACAAAATTCTATATGGTGGTGTTATGAGTCTTGTTTTTTTTTATAATATGCTTTTCTTGTAAGCTTATATTTCACTCCCATTTGTCTGAATCGGAGGAATATAAACTCATAATTCTTTTTAATTAATGCTCCAATGCGGTTGTGTGTTTCTTTTTCTTCTAATATTAAGCAAATTAAACTCAGACTCATCACCTTCCAAATGACTTCGCGTGCACTAAAATTCGACTTGTAAATTTATATTTATCATGCCTAGCAACAACACAAGGTAAAACATGTTTCCGTGCCCTATATCTACTATGCATTTCTTCTCCATCATGCTGAAATCTTTCACGCACTACTTTTGCGTTGTGCGCCAATATCCACTGTGCATAGTTTTGGGTATCGTGCACTGATACTCCACATGCATTTCACCCTATGCATTTCACCATTTCAAGGTTCAAATTTTTTCATCGCGCACAATAATCTGCACGCACCATTGAACACATTGTCGCGAGACAACTTATACTCATACTATGCGCATACCAAAAAACTCCTATGTTTTATGCAATACTTGTGCACCCCATGTGCACATTACTATGTGCATGCTCACTGTGCAAGGCTAAATTCAACGTGTGCATCTGCACACAATATTCTTTCACGCGGCGCCACAATTTACCGTGCACAACTACACTCCAACGTTTTCAATGTGGTGCTAAAATTTACCGCGTGCATCTGCACGCCAACATTTTCCATGGAATCTTCGTGACTTGAATTTTGGTCACTTCAAAGTTACTCTTTGGTGAATATTCGATTCATTGAACCTCTCTGGACCATCCAGGCTTAGTGTTGAAACTGAAGCTCTAATACCAATTTGTAACGTTTCCCCAACCACCCACTGGCCAGGGAAATGCCACTCCACAGAAATCTCTCATGCTCTGACTAATTGGTATCATCTCCAACCTTAAATAGACCGGACATGCTACTCTAGGGAACACTTTCATTCTCTTACAGTGGAACATACGGTAACATACCCAATATTCAACTGAGCTATGCCACATAAAATTTCTCTTCAAACTACATGCAACTTAAGCATATACATACAACACTCTTTGTGAAAGCATTACATATAAACGTAAACAAACAGATACATTCTGTAATATACGATTTCATACTAAAATAACAGTAAACATCGATATGCAACATATACAGGGAAATACCCATAAACATACAGACAGTTATATTCACACATATGATAAACCATAACATAAGCATGTAAATAACAATGCAACACATAATTTCATCATATGATTGGTACTTTTCTTGGAAATATTGTCACCAACTGCGTACAGACCATCCACTAACCTCCCAACCTCAAACTACACTATTCATCACTCTCAATAGTGAGTCACCCCCGAGTTGGGACTAAACTCCACTCGGGTAAAGGGGTTCCTAACCAGGCTAAGGCTCATGGAAAATAGGAAAGACTCTGTCTCAGGTGCTCACTCAACTAACATCCTACAGCCTCTCATTCCCCACATGCCTATCCCACCTAATGAAGTGTGCCCCTTATCTTCTCAAGAGTCCCTCGGCTACCCCACTTCCCTTTCAAGGCTTTAGCAATAGGCTGGACTGAAAGTCTCAGAGCACTATAGATGTAATTTAGCACCTTTGGGAATCAATCCCCAACAAATCTCTCACTCGAATAATTTCTCACGGGCCTAACAACCCACTTCTTCAATTTTGCTCCAAGCTAACCAGGTACACAAACTGGGTAAAGGTTATGGAAATAGGCTCAGATATGGTGAAATGGATGTCTCAAGGATAATTGATTGCGTGAGTGAAAATGGTCATGGAATCATTGACTAGATAACTAAGTGATGGAAGGAATCACCGTGAAACTGATCATGAAAAATTGATGGTGAGAATGATGGTCAAGATGCTGGTAAGAATCCCCGTGGAAAAGTGACCAAATGAGCTAAGTCCCCACGATATGAATGCATGTCCCCAACTTGACACTTGTCATATCGGAAGTTACTTTGGTCCATTTGTCCCCAACTTTAGAAACTAGGATAAAATAATTATCCCCACTTTATGTTTTAGGAAATATTGGTATAATATTCCTTTTTGGCCTAAGCTCTCTAGCTTATCCCCTTTCCCTTAAATTTTGTCCCTCCCTTTCCCTAACTGGTGGAGTTCAGTCCCCCATCTCTTTTATCGTGGTCAGTCTACATGCAACAATGTATTTTATATTAATCATGAGACATGTACAAAATAGGTGCACTGGCCTTTAACATCTTGGTGCTCTGGCCTAATACCAAAACATAATCATCCCAACTTATAATAACTGGATCACCAACCTATAACACATATCATATACATGAGGCTCACTGTCCTCCATACTACATGAACTTTAGTTACTACGTGCAGTATCTGGGAATGTGCACAATACATCATTTTTATTGCGCAGTTCATGTGTGCACTATGCCATGAAATGTGTATTACAAAATGATTTCAAAAAATTTTACCAACTTAAGTATACTTACTTTACATTTACAATTGGGTTTGGCTGAGGGATATTACACCTAATATGAAGAGCCAGTTGAGAGAATGAAAACAGGGTGATAAGAGGAACTTCGGGTTTGCTTCCATCTTATGTAGCTTTTTCTTCGAGCGTGTTCTAGGATTGGGGCCTAGAGTTGAGATCATTCCTCGAGGACCTTGTGATCCAACCATGGCACGGTGGACCAAGGTGATGAGACTGAAGGGGGGATTTAGGGCGCCCACACCCTACAACGATGATTTATTTTACTGGTTGAGATGGTAGGTCATTGTTCTAGATGACTACCCCTATGAAGGGATCGACTTCAGAGGGGACCCTGACATTCCATTTCCACCAAGGACTTCCAACCGGGACATAGGTATGTCAAAGTTTTTAATATTTCATTTTTTTGTATTTATGTATAGGAAAGAAAAAAAAAAATTGGATGATGTTTAAGTACTAAATAAACACGTATGTGACACAGATGTAGGTCAGCGATAGCCAGACGGGCTTCCATGACATCGTCGGAGGCACTAGGGAGATGAAGCCATGGGAGGAGAATCAGAGAGAGTCCTTCAAAACGTGCAGGGAAACCTGTATTGTTTGACACATAGGATTCTGATGGTTCAGGTAGAGGATCTTTCAGAGGCTATGTAGTGGCAGGTGGTTGGTGTGCCCAGAGCTTGGGTGCAACTATTTCAGCGTCTTGTAAACATCGTGGTTTGTTATCATGACACACATCTAGAACCACAGGCATAGATGTCATGGATTTTGTATTATCGAATGTATATGTGTATTGAGGGTGTTGGCCCCAATTTTGTACTATAAACATCATATTTTTTGAAATATATATAAAACATGGTTATTCGACTTTACTTATATTACAATGTGTACATTGATGAGAATGATTTCTTTGCTTTAGTTATGTGAGAAATGCCAATCTAAAACGAAATTATAATAAGCATCAGAAACATAATTAGAACTCCTAGGTATGTGATGATAAGTAATAAAATCAAACTGTCATTCTAAAAGGCGTACCCAAAGGAATCGTCGGAGTAATGTAGGGTCACACACACGTTAATTGTCGTTCAAATGACATACTACTAACTGGGAATCCAGGCGAACCTCCAAAGAGAGAATACCATGTGAAATGACATCACGCAAAAGTTCTATAACGATGTTATATTCGGCCACATTATTCATGGATGGCCCTAGAAATACGCCACCTGAAGACACTAGTAGACCCTCGGGTGAGTAAACCACCCAAGCGACAGAAGCCAAGTTTTGTGTATGACGAATGGCTCCATCTATGAATCCTAAGTAGACTAAAGACTCTGTTGACATCTGCCAACCAAGGGAAAAATCCATAAGCAAGTTGAAGACAAAAATAAAGGGAAAAGATATATACACTAAATTACATTAGTATACAAATAGTTACACCCAAGCTTGGGGCTCAAGAATAATATATTTTCAAGTATAACCCATTCTTTGGATTGGCCAACATGTTCCCTTCATAATATTCTAATTCATAGGATCCTTTTTCTAAGACACATTGCACGATATAGGGACCATGCCACATGGGTTTGAAATTGCCTGCCCCCAGTGGTTCTTTGGCTTGATCATATAAAAGGACCAATTCACCCTCAGCATACAAACGAGGACAAAAAGACTTATCATATTGGACCTTGACACATATTTTATTCACGTCAATTGTCATAGAGGCATCTCGACACTGCTAGTCAAGGTTGTCTAGGTGTACGAGGCGTCACTTGAGATCGAAAGTATCAAGGAGGAGTGTGACTGGCAATAATAGAGAAGGGATTTCACATTCAATAGGTAAGATCAAATATACACCATGTACTAACTAGAAAAGAGAAAATCCGGTGGTAGGCTTAACTGATGTTCAGTATGCCCAAAGTGCAGGATATAGCATAATATGCCAGTCAAATTTGTTCTAGTTGACATTTTTCTGCAAAATGGTCTTGAGAGACTTGTTGACTGCCTCTACTTGTCCATTTGCATAGGGGTATTAAGGGGGGAAATGACCATGCTTAAACCCAAGCTTGGATGTTATCTCTTCCATCATTTCATTCTGAAAGTGACTGCCATGATCAATGACAATCTCACTCGAGATACCGAACATGGCGATAATTTGATTAAATATGAAGAAGGTGACAATATTCTCATCGGATTTAAATGTAGGCATGGCCTCGAACCACTTAGTAAAGTATTCTATGGCCACGATAATGTGATGATTCCCCCAAGTTGAAGCTGGGTTGCAATCCACAAATTCCACCCCCCACTTGGTGAAGGGATTGATGGTAATGACTGGATAGAAAGGGGATATATACGAGTGCATTTTCTGAGTGAACACCTGGCAGGGGTGACACTTCTTAAACTATTCAATGCAATCTTTAAAGATAGATGGCTAGAAATAACCGACTCAAAAAAAAATTTGGGATGTCGCAAGCCCGGATAAATAACCACAACAAGCCCCAATGTGGTAATTGTTTAGAACTGACTCGACTTCTTCGTGAGTTAAACAACGATGCAGGATATTGTCTATTCCTGGACGATATAGAGTGTCATTGACGATAAGGTAATTCTTAGCTTGGTATCGTACATGTCATTGGTAATATCACAAGAGATGTTGAGGGAAATTCAAAGTTTGAATATAGAGAACAATGTCTCCATACCAGGGGTCAGACGACAGGACAAGAAAAATGTGTTCATCCAAAAAATAATGAACATGAATAACATCCTCGTCCAATCGTGGGAAGTCGAATATTAACTCTGCAAATACTAGTGATTTCTTGGATTTCATAGAAGCGAAATCGATATTGAATTCTTGTAAAATGACAATAAATTTACTATATTTTCCCCCTATGATACGCCTGGTAAGGATGTATTGAAATAGAATGACATCGACCACCACAATAGTTTTGAAAAGAAATATATAATGGCGTAATTGTTGGACTGTGTGGATGACAACCAAAGCTAGCTTTTTGACGTGAGAATATTTGATCTCAGGAACGACTAAGTTTTGAATAAGATAGTAGATGACGTGCTTGCAGATCTCATCATCTTCATGAACCAAAACCATACCAATCATCTCTTCGGACGTGACGACATAAATAAAGTAATCTCTACTATATTCTGGATACTTCAGCAGAGGGGTCATTACCAAGGCTTTCTTCAAAGTATCGAAGGATTCCTGGGCCTGCTCATCCTAGATAAAAGGGGTGTCCTTCTTCAAAAGACGCATGAAACCCATAGTAATATTGGCATAGTTTACTATAAACTGACATAAAAAATTATCTTTTCCCTGTAAACCTTGAAGTTTTCGAATAGTGCGCGAGGGAGGAAATCGAAGTATTGCCTCAACCTTTAACGAATATACCATGATCCTAGTCTCTAAGACTGAAAAACCTAGAAGACATCCAAACCTAATGCAAAAGATGCATTCATGAGTGTTCAACCGAACTCTATAATGACGACATATTTCAAAAATTAGCCGAAGGTGCTTAGGGTGATCCACTCTCTTACGATGGTGAGTAGCGAGATTGTCAAGATAATCTTCGACTATATGCTTAAGCTAGTGGAATGCAAAGGTCATAGCATGTTGGAAGGTTGCTCTGACATTTTTAAGGATGAAAGGCATCTTCTGGTATGCGAAAGTACCCCAAGGAAAAATAAATTTAGTCTTATGTTGATCCTCAGGTTTAATTTTAATTTGGTTGTACCTTGAAAATCTGTCCATGAATGAAAAAACTTCGCTTTCTGCACACTCTTCGAGAATATAATCGATGAAAGGTGTCGGGAAGTTGTCTTTAGAACAAGCTTTGTTCATTCACAAAATTCCATGCATACATGGATGGTTCCTTGCTTCTTATTCATAGGAACAAGATTGGATACCCATTAAGTCAAGGGAACCAGGTAGATAAAGCCAACATTAAGTAGTTTCTCTACCTCTGCCTTAATAGTAGGGGCCTTCTGAGGATTGATAGCTCTAAGACGTTTTCAAACAAGGTTAGCATCTGGGTAAGTTTTAATATCAAGTTCAACAATTCGAGGGTCGATTCTTGGCATCTCTTCATATGACCAAGCAAATACATATTGAAATTCCTTGAAGTGCTCGGTGTAGATCAGGATTTCTTTTGGCGAACAATCTGCACCGATGTGTACATTTTCAATCTTGCCAGGGTTATGACAGATATCAATCATGATGGTAGGAGAGATACTATTGTTATAACCCTAATTTGCACCATACATGCTTACCTGGCATCAGGCCATCTCAGATCCCTTCTTTGCCAAAGCACTGTTGAACAACTCTTTAAAAAACCTCTTTTATAAGGGCCCACATGCCCTACTCCATTACTACAGGCATGTACACACTAGCTGACCCAAAAAAACCCATGTGTACCTACAAAAGCACGAAAAAAGGAAAGTTTCTGACGAAACACACAACTTTGGGTGAGTTAACTAAAACTCCTAGCCATGCGTGGCCGAGGGTTCATCCAAATACCTAGCTTATTCTAGCCTATAAAAGAAGGGTTAGGGGTCCCATTTGGAGAAGTAGAATAATAGTAAAGAAACTCTACCCAATTGCACATTCCCATTTTCCCAACCCTTTAGCCATCCTTGTGCAATGAGAGATACAAAGAAAAGAAGTTGGAGGACATTTGAAGAGGAGCCTAGGATCAGGTTCGCAGAGCAGTGGCTAGTCTTGACATTGTAAGTTGATTCATTAAAGTTAATAATAAAGAAATTCTTTTCCTATCCCACTATATGAGTTCTTCATAGTTTAGTGAATATATGTTTGAATCTCTAACCCATTAATCTGTAGAACAAATGCATGTAGAGCTTGTTGCTTGTTTTGTATGCAAGCCAGTCTTGAGAGGATAGCTACCAACAAGAAATCAAGTGTGAAGAAGGATCGACATCGAACATCCGGAACAAGGTATGTTCGTTTAACCATGTATTTTCTTAAAAGAAATGGGGATTAGGTCTGGGATGACGGTAGAAAGTAGGATTCTTTCAATCTTATCTGCATGCATAAGATAACCCTAAATGTTAGTTCGTTGGGGGATTTCCCACCACAACAACTATCCATATTTCCTTCAGCATAAATGTTGTGCCTATCAATTGGAACTACGGTGTAATGGACTATCTCGCTCAGAGTAGATCTAAAGTCATCTTGTTCGATTCTAGAAAGCTTTGGGATAAAATAAGAGCGATGATGCATATGATCCCAAGATTTGTCAGAACCATTCATGGCCTCGATGATAACTTCATCTGAGGTTAAAGTCTCATTGAGGAAATAATGTGAACAAGATGACAAAGTGTCCCACATAGGCTTAAGAACATGATCCTCCTCGTCTTCCCGCGAGGTAATAGGACCAGGATCGACGAAAGAGTCAAGAACAACTTGATACGTTATCTCTGATGTCGATAGTGGCATGGCCATTCTAGCATGCGAATGACATTCACAAGACGCAGTCGAGGAAGGTAGGGTCCAAGGATTGTTAAAATAGGATGTGCGGAAAGGAATGAACCTCTTTGACGAAATGGGCCTACTGGACATGGAATAAACATGGTGAATTGGTGCCATGAATTCAAAGGTACCCATAAGGGATGAATACATTCCAATACCGATATTCTCAGTTGTTGGCTGAGAATTGTCAACCACAGGGATCGACGGTCCAATAGATGCACTGGGGCTATCATATGCAAAGGACAATTGGTCGATCGTCACGATCTTCCCATCGTGAGGAAAACAAAGAGTGCAGAAGATGAATGATATGACGATAGTCATAGCATAATTCCAATTGCATCCTAGTAACAAGTTATAATCGAGGGGTGCATCAACCACCTCGACATGCACCTATATCATCTTCCCACCTAACTGGACTGGAAAGGAAGGAAGAATATCGTGAGGGTAGAATGAACGACCGTCAAAAGAATTCAACATGGTCGGATACTGAGAGAGAGTTGGAGAGTCGATAACTTTCCAACAGATCAGGGACATCACACATGGTGCAACACCTTCATCAACAACCGCACACTTGATGGTATACTTCAAGTAACCCATGTGGATTTGGAATTCCACATGGTAAGGCAAGTGAGGCTTCACATCTGTGATGTCAAACTTGATAAATTTTGAGCCACTGTGGTCTATAGCTCCTAACGCATATAGAAAGGCATTCCTCTATGAAGGACACGTCTAGAGTACCTCTAGGACCTACATCGCATAAGAGGTTTGACCCAAGTCTTCAACAATAAAGTAATAATGGGCGATTCTAGCATTGTATTGTGGGTAGAGTGCTTGAGTAATCCTTTCAGAATATGAGGCAGTGGCTCTAGTTTTTTGATCTACAAGGGTGTCTTTGAAGGAGGAGGAGATTCTAGACCTGGTATAGTTTATGGAGAACTGTAATCGCAGGACCGGGTGGCTACATTAACCTGAGAATTGACCATATTGATGCACAAATGGTCATCGTCTTGTGCCAGTGGGTTTTTATTCCCATCAAACACATTTTTGGCATTTGAGGAGCTTGATGCCATCTGATGTTTATGTGGGAAAGGATTCGTCAGCACGAAAAGTGATAGATATAAGAGCCTCACAGCTTCTGCACATTTGGGGCATAAATGAGTAAGGTGATCGTTTGTACAAAGATTACAAGGAAATTTCACCTTACGCATTTATTTCTTTCCCTCACCATCATTATTATTCACCCTCTCATTATTACCATTGTCCTTGGGTTTATTATTATTCTTCCCACCCTTACGATTATTATTACATCCTTTCTTCTTATTCCCGCCTGGTTGTTGGTTACCATTTGGGTCAGTCGACTATTTCATGGAATGTACATCCCCCGACTGAGTGGGATTGGAAGACACAGACAAAGTTGTCCCTCTTGCAGACTGGTTTAGAGACAACTCTTTCAAATGGCTTGTCACCAAGTCTGCGTATTTCACATTGGCGGAGACTACAATGCCATCGATATGAGGTCTCTAATTTTGTCTAGGGTCATAGTTTGACTTCGGTGCATCCATAAGAATCTCGTATAACATCCTAGACTGAGCATATATAATATCTAACCGTTGGGATTTGAATATTGCTTCTTCCTCATATGTAACCCCAGGTGTAGCAACATCTTTCGAAATAGGAGGTTGTAAAGACATAAGGAACCACTCTAATAGGAATTCTGGGGGTATGGAAGTATTGATCAACCTCGTCCATCTACGCCACTACTGGATGTGATCCAAGATATGAGTGGCTTTGTCCTGGCATAAGGTCGACATAATTTCTAGGCCAACATTGTAATGAATTAGCAATTGGAAGTGGTTAAGGAAGACTAAAACCATTTGACTAAAGGTCCCATATGCCCCCCTAGGTAGATCAATATACCATTTTGTGGAAACCCATGTGAGGGTGCGTTGAAATAATCTTAACCGAATGGAATCGTCATTAAGGGAATTCGAAGAGCACCATAAGTGAAAGGTGGTAACGTGATCACCAAGATCCTTGCCATTCTTTCCTTCGAATTTTGGAATATCTCAAGGAAGGTTGGTGGGAACAAGGGGCCATGTAGGATCATGACACACATGGTCATTCATCAACTTAGACAAGTCTGGCAGGTTGAGCATGGCCAGAAAAGGGAGACAGGGTTGCGACATCTAGCCCCAATCTCCCTAGAAATATTGTTTTTGGGGAATCACATCCCATCCAGGGTTCTAGTAAGCACCATGGCCCTGTCCGGGATTGTAAGACCCTCCTCTAGGTTGATTCATAAGGGGTTGGTTGGGCATCATTCCAGTATGAATGTAGGAATTTTCTGATGAGGCTTATAAAAACGGCCCCTAGCTAGAGTGGCTCCGGGTTGGGGGTTTCCCAAGGTGTAAAACTCACCTCCTCTAGGTGTAAATATAGAGGATAAAGGTGGATTCGTCATGCCAAACGTGTTGGTTAGAATAGACACTGAGGAGGTGAGCATAAAGGATGGAACTTGAGTAGAATCTTGTCCTCTAGGTTGGTTACTCCACCCAGAATCAACAGGGTTAGACCCGAAGTTAAAAGAAGGAATGCCTCCCAAGGTAGGAGTCATTTGAGGGATATGAGAGCCACAAAATGAGAATGGAGTATAAGGAGGAGTTGTGCCCCCAAGTACAATACAAGAATTAGGGCCAACAGTTGGGATGGAGTTTGAAAACTGCGAAGTAAAATTTGACATACCATAGGAAAAAGGACTAGAGGCCATCAGGATGGACTGAACATTATAGCCCGGTGAGTGACCAATAGACCTAAACGGGTTTGTGACAATAGGTTGAGTGTTCACTATAGGATGAGCAGCGGTGATGATAGGTTCCCTTGACACTACAACCATTGTGGTTGAAGGAGTTGAAGGGGTACCGTTGACTATAGTGGTTGTGGGAGTAGAAGGGCTCCCAATATCTTGATGACTCGGGTCAGTACTCATCCTTATAGAATCACAAGTATGATAAGTGGAGGTGTGTGTACCACATTTAATAACTCTACGCCTTTTAGAAGGAAAAGACTCAAAATGTGGTGGTAATTGTAATAAGCGGCGAGACCAGTGGGGAAGATGGTCTGAATCTAGGATGACTTAAGACTCAAGATATAAAAAATAAATCCTAAGGCCAACTAGTAATCAAAGAGCACACCAAAAATAATCAAATGACCAATATGCACACAAACAGGATAAAGTGGCTGAAAGGGGCCTCCCTCCCTAAAGTAGGTATGCCTCACCAAAGAGGGGCCTGAGACTCCCTGCTAAAGATCGAAGGTATCAGAATCAATTATAAGGGCCCTGATGGGCTTAACGACCAGTCAGTAAGATCCCCTTGGAGAGGTAATCTTCCATAAAGGTTGTGTGATGTCCGACCCTTATCTGACCCAAAGTACTTGCAGAATAACCCCTGCAAGTAACCTATGTTACACCTAAGTCAAGCAACTAAGCAACCATGGTATAATCGATGCACAGGTGAACAGTCATAAGTCAGTTCCACCATATGGGCAGGGTAGCAAAGCTCGAAACCTTGAAAGCACCACCTCTCACAGAGGTAAGGGCACTAGCAAGATCCCCATATAAAAATAGATCCCCATAAATATATTTGACGCTAAGAAGGTATCAGGGGGATATCCCTTCAACCGAACTCACGCAACCTTGTGCTTAACTCCAATGTAAGAAGACCCTCCTGATATTACCAATTAAACAATGGATTTTTCTACTACCTTAGTTAGACACATATGTTGATTTAATATCCTTTATGAAATTTTCTCACAAAATCCTATTCCAAGGCACTAAATCCTAAACTAGTTTTTGTACCCTAGAAAATTAAATCATTACTAATCAATTTTAAATTATAGAATTAATTTTAATGGCCTTGCTTACTCAAAAGGTGCGGTCATGAAACTAGTGATGTTATGACTCAGCAAGTAAAATAAATGAATATGAATACAATGCAAAGTCCTAACTTCAATTTCCAATTAATGATGTGCTTCTTAAAAATGCAATTTTCAATTCAATTCCGCAATTCTAAATAAAAATGCAATATTTATTTACATGCACTAAGATAAATGACAAAGACTCAAGAGATCAAAATGCCAATCAATGTAAAATTCCTAATATTTTTGTATTTTCAATATAAGAAAAATGAAAATGCAAGGACTGAACAAAAGCTTGATATAAAGAGTCTACTGTGTATAGACATAGACAACCAAGTAGGATATCAAGGAGAAAAACACCCATCCCAAGGTGCAAGGACAATCAATATGAAAATATGATGAGAAAGGAACCACCCAAAAAATTAACCAAAGACAGGTTTTCTCTCATTCCACATACACTTAATAGTCACTATATAGACCCAAGAAGACTCAAAAATCATCAAAACCTACCCAACAACCACCAAACCCAGCAAACAAGCAACAAATGTTGATGTATGCGATTGTTCAAGGGAAAAGCGTGTATGTACCCAACTTGCAAAAGGACATCACATGTATGTACGTGAATGTCAAGCAAAAGCCCACGTATATGTGTCAAAGAACAACTAGACTAAGGATAAGGCTAAAAGACTTAGACCCAAAGTGAAAAAAGGCTACCAAGAAAACACACGACAAGAAACTCAATATGAACAAGAGAAATCTAAGGAGAAAAACACTCCAAACCCCAAAAAATAAGATTCAATCCCCAGTATGGTTGCCAATTTTGTTACAAGGAAAATCTCTCTATGGCTAGGGGTAAACCACAATAGATGGGAATGACTGTAGAAATCAACCCTAATCTCAAGTGTGGTATATAAACAAATATGTTAGCAAGACAAGATAAAAGGCCTACCTCATCCAGACGTTCGATGAAGTCCACCGTTGAGCACTTGACCTAAAGAAATATACCTGCAGCTAGTCCTCAAAAACCAAGAAATGAAAGCATATGGTGATAATATATGATGTTAACACATTCAATATCATAATCCATCAACATTCATAACAAATACACCCATGGAATAATAATTCAAATATTTTCAAGACGTTAATTGGACAAGAAAGAGTATTTCTATTAAGATATAGTCAACAGAAGTGAATAAGTTATAGACTTTCGTGTCAACACGGTTCAGAATAGAGAAACCAAGTTCCTTCCAGTTGGGCCTCCACCACTTCAATCCTCCACCAAAGGAAAGCTCATATAAGAGAGACAATGAAGTTCTCAATCAGTAAGGGAAGATCTTGGGGGCTGAACAATGTCTTCAGACTTAAAGTACAAAGGGATGCAGACTCAATGTGAAGTGAATAATTTCTCCAGAGTAACTTTGCTCTCAAAGTTGAATTCTTTCTCCTCTTTTCCATACCTCAGATTTGGCCCATTTATAGCCTTCAAGTGGAACTGAAGGGACGAGTCAAAATGTTTCCAGTATATGGAAGGCCAAGGATCATTGATCTCGTGACGTGACATGGAAACCCGACACCATTTTTCAATTTTGGGCACATTTCCTGATGTACATGGGTTGTAGTGGTGCAACCTACGTATATGCATGTTGTATAGTAGGAATGATGCATATATGTGGAAAAAATATATTTTTATCTCTAGTATTTGAAAAAAGGGAATTCAAGTCTGCATAGGGAAATGGAAAAAGGCCTTCTGTGCAAGATTGTGTGGGATGAGGCAAATCTTGCTATAACAGTTGGGGCTAACCCCCACCCCTTTTTCCGTCGACTGAACCACCATTCAAGTTTAAATATTAGTTGTAATTTATATGGTTAAGAATCAAATGTAGGTAGGTTGGTGGCCTGACCTACGTGAAAACCTTTCCCTTACTCATGGGTTCAACCCCCCATGGAGCCAAACCAAAATTTTATACAACAACAAGGGGGTGTCATGTGGTAGCCTGTTGTCCCTTGACCAAGTTTTGGGAGATCCTTGATTAAGTTTGACCTATTTTTGGACTTCGACAACCTTTTGAAGGTGGAACGCAAGACAAAGCAGAGATCATGGGATCTCGACCCTTTTTTGGGTCCTTTTTGGGATTTAGGATTATGTAACAGGTATGGGGTGTTGGCCCATGGGTTTACCCATGTTTAGGCCTATTTTGTAAAGTATAAATAGATGTCTAGGCAATGTAAGGAGAGGCATAGGCATATAGATATATATATCTATGTGATATTGGGCTAAGTGCTAAGTATGGATTGTAGATGCTTTGTGCATACTGTGTGAGAATTACAGAGCTACGTGCAAGTAATTGTAAGAAGGCTTGGTGTTGTACCCTAACTCGAAGAAGGAGGATCTGGTGGAGTGCGTGCAGATATCCTGTCTTCTATGGAGTAGGATTTTGATGCTATGTGCATGTAAGAAGCTTGATTGAATATAATAAAGAAGAAGAGTTGGTGGACGTAGCCCCAGGGTGGGGGTGAATCACATACATGCTGTGTTGCTATGATTTGTGCCATGTGTTGATGTGTCTATGTCTTTACTTGCTAAGTGATTTGATATAGATTGATAGATATGTTTATTCTGTGTGCTAACAATGTATATGGATGTTATATCTGACCTATGTGAACTTGTTTAGTGCTTAAATATGCTAGATCTAATCTATCTCTTTATGCTAAGTGCTTAGATACGTTAGATCTGAATGAATGTTGCGATGCTCTATTTTATATGCGGAGTAGATACTAAGTTGAATGATGATGAACTGTAGTTGCTAAGTTCTTTGTCAAGTATCAGAATCAGAGATCTGTGTCCCAGCTAAGGTTGCAGACACTAGAGTCTTGCAACCACCCCTACCTCTACCTCGGGTGAGACTTCATCTACTTTGCAGGTGTTGCTGAAAGGGTCGGTAGTTAGGGTTTTGTTGGTGCGTTGTTGTAGCGTTGAACCCTGGGTCTTCCCCTGTGCCAATAAATGGTTCTGTTGCTGGGACCTGAAACTGTGATTGCTAGGAAGTGAGGAAGAAGAATATTTTTGAAAAGATCCAACCGAAAACTATGATTGTTGGGAACTGAGGAAGAAGAAGCTTTGTGCAAAGATCTAACCTGAAACTATAATTGTTGGGAAATGAGGAAGAAGAAGTTTTGTGCAAAGATCCAACCTGAAACTATGAAATCTCTGTGCGTAGATATGTTAGCCTAGTGTGTAGCATTCCACTTGACCTGTGAAGCTCTGTGCCAAGAAAAGAGGTCATATCTAAAGAAAAGAAGTAAAGATATGGAAGCTCTATACTCTGATAAAGGTAAGAATAGTGAAAATTTCTAGATCTGAAGCTTTGTGCTCTCTAGAAGTAAGATAAGTGGAATTTTTTTTTTCAACAGTATGGATCTAGGTATGATTGATAGATTCTGTTCTAGCTTGAAAACTAAGGCACTGATAGATGAAAGAAGGTTTGATATGAGTAGATCTAATAGTGAAATATATGTTATACCTATGCATAGAAAGAATGTTTGGACTAACAATTGGATGCATGATCCTAGAAAGAAATGTTTGCAGGTTAGCTACCATGATCCTAGCGCGCAGTACAGGAAAGGTGGGAATCATTTAAAAGAAAGAGAGGATTAACCCTCTGTTACAGTTGCAGAAAACCGGGACACCTTGCTAAGGAGTGCCCTAGGAGAAGACCTAGTTGTCTTTGTTGCAAATCTATGGACCATGAAGTATTGGATTTCCTTAGAATGTTTGTTAAGCTTAAAGGAATGAACATGAGACAAGAAAACCCTAAGTTAGATAAATAAACTAAGATTATGGAAGAACCCCAGAAAGAATCAGAGAAAGTATTGCTACAGATAAAAGACACCCTGAATGACCACCGACATGTCCGCTTATCAGAGATCTTCAAAGAAAAAGAATGCATAGAAGCAAGAATAGGAGACTTTGACATTGACTGTGTTCTAGATGAGGAAACACAAGTGAATATCATGACATAAAGAACTTGGGAAGCTATAGGAAGGCCTACTATGATTCCTTCATTAGGAGGAATAGGACTATTCAAAGGAAATTTGATAAACCTATGTGGAAAGCTCACCCAGATACCTATGAATGCCAATGGGACTTCGACAGAGGAGGATTTTGAGATTGTTAAATTTATTGAGAACATCGCCCCATTTACCATGTTACTAAGAAAACCTTGGATTGAAAGAGATTAGTCTAGAAGGAAGGAATACGAATAAGTTTTAGAGTAGAATAAGAAAGAGTTAAAATATTTCATGACTAGAAGGATCACATACTTGATTGAAGAGCATAAGAATAGATCGAAGCTATCTAGCACCAGAGACCTGGATGTCGAAGTTGCAAGAACACTAGAATACCCACAGAAGATTGAAGTACCTATTCCAGATACAGAAGAAGTATCACCCTTGAATCTTAGGAAAGAATCTCAACAACGCAAAGTAACTATGCCAAACATAGATAAGAATCAAAATGGAAAAAAAAATATAGAGACGAAGCTCACTGGAAAGAAGGCCAGAAAGCTAAGTAAGAAGAGAGCTAAGATTGAAACGTTACAGAAGGTTCCAGAGGGAACTTCGTAGAGGAAAACTTTGCAAAATTAGAACTTTTTTGGGATAACAGAACAACACCACATGGCACTTCGCCAGGGCAAAGAAATATAGCCATTGGGAACAATATAACCATTCAGACGACCCTCCGAATAGGTAGAAAGGAATTTATGGTTTATCACCTGACTGTTGGACCACACTGTAATAGAAAAAACATAGTTAATGAAGGCTTCTCACCCATTGCAAGAGATCCATTTCCAAGCTATCTATTTATCCTGTCACGCCATGCACCAAGAACACTTTTTTCTAACCATCAATCTGAACCCAAAGAATCATTGATTTTGCATAGTGATCATCATGATATTTCCTTCCATCCCATTGCCTTGAGAAGTTACTCTTCGAACCCAAGATTTCCAACCTCGAGCATGTATGTCGAACAATTTCAGTGCTACAGATAAAGTTGTTGAAGAATTTCTCATTGACCTCATGACTGAATGAGTAATGTCGATGTCTACAGGTATACAAGCATCATCAACAAGAGAACTGCAAGCCTCTCCATCAATTGCTCGCGGAGCCGGATCATCCCAACCCTCAGTGAAAAAGAGAACCAAGCACAAAGATGACCTAGAAAATGCGAATTTGATTCCAACCATATTGCCCGATTACATCCTTCCTCTGGCTGGCATGGTGAATCCTAATAGTGTGCCAAGAGAGTTTGAGTACACCATAGTTACTGCATACCTCCCGAAGAGGATTCACATAGTTCAAAAAGAGAAGGATAAGATCACAACATTGAAGTTCAGTGACTTCGACCTCGGAGATCACAATATCTATGGTATGCTCACCCCATACAAGTACCTAACTAGAACGAAGGGGAAGAATTCAAATATAATTCCCCAGTCATGGAAAATGCACCTCGCGTAGTCCACCCTGCTAAATGTCATGAAGATCCCACACTTCGGAAGACACCAGGAAGTCAACGCATGTGTCAAGCTTCTACTATCATGTTACCATGATGGCTACTTATGGATAGACCATTGTATTACATTTGACCCAATGCTGATCCACAGGATCATAGGACTGAGTATGCAAGTACTCAACCCGCAGGAGTTTTATCCAGGAAAAGTCACAGATCGTGCATTGGCACAAAAGATCAAGGATACATATGGCGATATTGAGAAGGGAACAAGAGGCTACAAGGTAGATTCCATATAGAGTGGCATAGTGCACCTAGCATGTCAACTGATAGCTAGAAAGTTAGTAAGGAAGAACCGACCTACACAGGTCATCGACTTTGTCGTTGACCTCGCAGGGAAGTGCGCGAAAGGCCTACAGATGAACTGGGCAAAGTACCTAGTTAACCAATTGGAACTAGACTACCGAGAAGCATAGGATCAAGGTTATGAATTTCATTTCAGCTGGCTCCTAATCCTCATTGCATTTGTTTCCTAGGAGATGTCGGAAGGTGCGACTTTCCCAGATATAGAGTCGTTCAAACCGCTTGCTGTGAAGTTCGCTACCCTTTGGCATTCAAGTGATATGAACAAATAGTGGCAGTCAAATGTTGTGTTTCATACATATTACCTCCAGCTAAAGAGATCCATTGAAGTTGAGCCTCACATGACTCTGAACACCTTACAGAGATTCTGACCACTGATGAAGTTCAAAGTAGATCGACACTTCATCTACATTACAACGTGTGCAAATGAACATAAAGAGAAACTCCAATCATATTATAAACTTATCGAAGAAGATATTGAGGAGATCACTAAGGAATGGTTCGCTGACCTCCTTATCCCCACCAACTCTGTAGATATATCTGATCTTGATAGCCCAGAGGACACTCATAAAGAATAGAATACACCCAAGAAGACTAAAGAGGTCCACAATTTAAGAAACACCTCAGGAAAGACTGCGTCAGTGTCACCTGACCGAGGGGGTGATGATGAAGTAGAAGTTGAATAGAAGCTAGACAAAGTAACACCGCCCAGAGACAAGCTTGACCCCTTGAATAAGAGGAAGGTTTCCCCCCCGAAACCATCTTCCCAGAAGAAATCGAAAGCCACCATGACCAAGATGTAAACTATCCTCACCTCTGATGACTTTGACTTCATCATAGCAGCCCTGAACGATGCTTCACTGGAAATAGTAGAGAAACAAGAATCCAAGTAGGAATAAATGTATGATAGAATTGAATTCAAACTCCAAGGGGTACAACAAGCCCTTTAGTCCAGTCCCACAGTATCCACTATGGCCCTGCCATCGGGAGAACCAGAGTTTGGAGATGAGCCAGCCCAACTCCACTGACTAGATGGTACAGTCGAAGCTTGCCTTAAATGAGAACAAGAAGAAAAAAAACAAGCCACCCAGGCCTTGAATCAAGTGAAAGTCGTACGCGTATAATAATGCAATGTTGTAGAACAGGAAAATATTACTCTCCAAGCGAAGTTCGACGAAGAAAAAAAACAGATGCGGCAAGGAAAAGAACATTTTCTCATGGAGCAACTCAAATTGAAAGAAGTAGTCAACAGAGCACTTCGCTCTATGAAAGTCTTAGAAATAAAGGTAGAGGACCGAGTCATGCAACAAGTAGAGAAGATCGCAGAAGTTAGCCAACAACTACAACAACACATAGCGAACTTAGAGCTCTGCATAGTTCCCGAGACTCTGCAAGATGTAACATATCAAAGAGAAGCAACCGCCTAGAGTGCAGTTGAAAGGATAAAGGCCCTTGCCATGGAATGCAAGTAATTGAGTAACTGTAGTGCCTATACGTATGAGCAACTCACTGAGAACACAAAATTGTAGGCACTGGAGTCACAACTCCAGGAAGTGAAGCAGCAAGAAGAGACAATACAGGCATAGTTGAAGCCCCTATAAGTTGTGGAAAGAATGAAGGAATCCCAAGAGCAACGCACTGCCCAACAGTATATCCACACTATCCATAGCAAAGTTATGGAAGTAAATCAGAGGCTCCAACCTATACAATATAAGGCTTATCGATAGTTCACAGAGATCAAAGGCCGAGGATCAGAACTGGAGAAATTTGTTGTTGTACCAAAACAATGCCTAGAAGGACCCGTCAACGAGGAAGTCATCCAATAATTCACTGAACAGGATCTTATGGAACATCAACAAGTTGAAGTAGCTCAATCCATGCTCGAGGATTTTGAAGAAGAACTACCCAGACCAAAGTGACTAAGGACGAGTCACAGGTGAGTGTTGGGGGCATGTTGGCCCTTGACCAAGTTTTGGGAGATCCTTGGTCAAGTTTGACCTATTTTGAGACTTCGATAGCCTGTCGAAGGCAGAGTGCAAGACAAAGAAGCTATCACAAGATCTCAACCCCTTTTTCGGTCCTTTTTGGGATTTGGGATTATGTAACTGGTATGGGGATGTCAACCCATGGGTTTACCCATGTTTAGGCCTATTTTGTAAAGTATAAATATATATCTAGGCAATGTAAGGAGAGGCATAGGCATATAGATATATATATCTATGTGATATTGGGCTAAGTGCTAAGTATGGATTGTAGATTCTTTTTTCATACTATGTGAGACTTGCAAAGCTACATGCAAGTAATTGTAAGAAGGCTTGGTGATGTACCCTAACTCGAAGAAGAACAGTGTGCACAGATATCCTGTCTTCTGCAGAGTAGGATTTTGATGCTATTGGCCTGTACGAAGCTTGACTGAAGATAATAAAGAATAAGAGTTGGTGGACATAGCCCCAGGGTGGGGGTGAACCACGTGCATGTTGTGTTGCTATGCTTTGTTCCATGTGTTGATGTGTTTATGTCTTTACTTGCTAAGTGATTTGATATAGATAGATATATCTATTTATTCTTTGTGCTAACAATGTATATGGATGTTAGATCTGATCTATGTGAACTTTCTTAGTGCTTAAATATGATAGATCTAATCTATCTCTTTATGCTAAGTGCTTATATACGTTAGATCTGAAAGAATTTTGTGATGCTTTGTTTTATCTTTAGATTAGATAATAAGTTGAATGTTAATGAACTATAGTTTCTAAGTGCTCTGTTAAGTATCAGAATCACAGATCTGTGTCCCAGCTAAGGTTGCAAACACTAGAGTTCTACAACCACCCCTGCCTCTACCTTGGGTGAGACTTCCTATGCTTCACAGGTGTTTCCGAAAGGGCTGGTAGTTAGGGTTTTGTTGGTGCGTTGTTGTAGCGTTGAACCCTAGTTCTACCCCCGTGACAACACGACCTCTGAGTGGGCCACATGGCACCCTATTATTGGCCACCAAAACTTTCCACGTATTGACCAATGATTGGTCCACGTCACCACCTTTCCACCATATCACCTGCCTCATCAGAAACCCTACCAAATCACCTGTACATTTGTACGATCTATACACTCAGCTGCCACGTTAGCCTATACGGACTGCAAAGTCAACAAATTTTGCCTATTTGGGAAAACAGACAGAAGGCAATAAATTCCTCATACGAATGCCTTTTGATATCATTCAAGTTGCATTGGGATCATGAAGATGAGGTATACGCAATGAAACCATTTTTGATAAATTTTGAACGCTTTGAGTTTTGAGAATTTTTTTGATCCCCTGGATCACTCCTCCCCATTGGGAAGATTTCAGACCTCCAAAATACTATTTTCAGTCAATATGCAGATGAGGGTACAACTCCCTCACCCTTACAACCTCAATCCATTTATATTTTCTTGGATTTCTACCTTTGAGACCAACATGAAGGTACTCCTATTGGCATAGGGTCAGACCCAGGGTTCAACACATCAACAACGTATCAACAAAACCCTAACTATCGACCCTTTAAACAACAACTGTGAAGCAAATGAAGTATCACCCGAGGTAGAGGAAGGGGGGGGGTTTAGGACTTAGGTGTATACAACCAAGCTGGGACACAAATCTGTGATTACAACACTTAGCCAAACACTTAGACAACAACATGCATTAATTCATGAGTCTCATTCACATCGCAAGGTAAACCCTTATTACAGAGCAACGTAGTAACAATAAAGATCAAGCACTTTCAATCACTTAGCACACAAAATTAGCTCAGATATAGCATTCATTCATCTTTAAGCACTAAGAAACAACATCAAATGCATTCATTGTATGTTATAACAACAACACTAAGAAAATAAACAACATAAATCATAAATCACATCACACAAAGCACATCAAGACACATGATATACGTGGTTCACCCCAGTGTGGGGCTACATCCACCAACTTCTTCTTCTTCTTTATTAGTCTTCAATATTCTTACATTCATCTTCTCCCATGCACAATTCCATAGATCCAAACTCCACAGAGGATAGTATATCTACGCACAGTGCACCAGATCCTCCTTCCCAAAACCAGGTCAAGGCACAGATCCAACTCCTCAGTAGCACAGAGCCTTACTTTACACAGTCTATCTCCATAAAGAAACTTACAACCTTTTTCACTAAGACAACTAGGCATGCACTAAGCCAATCAGTAACTCTTACAACATATGGTGCACATAGCCCACTATCTAGTTTACCGCTGTGCACATAGCCAAAAATTCTAGGCTTCCTACATCGTTGTGCACACAGCCAAAAATTCTAGGCTTCCTACATCGCTTAGCTACTTATTTATACATTTACAAAGAGGCCTAAGCATGGGTAAACCCATGGGTTGACATCCCTTAACCCATTACATAAACCTTAAAACCATTTGTTGGGTCCACAAGCCTGCAAAACAAGTGAGATCCTGCGATCTCTGCTCTGCCTAGGTGCTCCATCTTCGTACAACCTGTTGAAGTCCCAAAAGTGGTCAAACACGACAAATGTTCCCTCAAAAATTGGTCAAGGGTAAACATGTCCCCAACACTCACCTATGACTCATCCCGAGTCACTCAGATCTGGCCGATGCACCTTCAAAGGCCTCGAGCTTAGCTCAAGATGCCTAAACTTGTGGCTTTGCCAAAGCCTCTTGCTCAACAAACTCTTGAATTACTTGCTCTATAACATGCCCTTCCAGGCATTGTTCCACTATCGCAACCACTTGGTCTAGATGTGAGCCTTGTCCTTCAATCTCTTCAAAAATCGTGCATGCTTCATCTTGTACTGGCTATAGTCTCTGTGTAACTTCCATGACTCTGCTCTAGATGGTAGTAATCTGTTGCTAGACAGTGCGCTTCTCCTGTGATCTATTCATTTTCCCAACTGTAGTAAGTGACTTCATATGTTCTTGCATGGTAGATTCCTGCTACTGTGCCTCTTGAAGTTGTGCTTCCAGTTTCCTCAGCTCTGAATCTTTTATGAGGAGTTCATAGGTATACGCAATATGATCACTCAATTGCTTACATCTAAGGCGAGTTCCCTGATCCTTCCAATTGCTCTCCTGACAGCTTTGTCCCTCTGATCGCACACTTCTTCCAGAGTGCTCGGCATTGCGTGGAGTTCTAACTCCTTTATATTTGTTTGAAGCTATTGAATGACCTCAGTGAGCTTCCCCACTTGTATCTCGATTGAATATGGTTCCTCCCATTCCAGGCCCGACATAGAGAGAAGTGTTTTAGCCACCGCTTCTTTGACCACAGTCTGCTCCGCGAGCAACTGGTCTTTTTCTTCCTGTATCTTCGCATTGTTCTGCTCGAACTTCACTTGAATTTCATCTTTCTCCTTCTGTGCAACTCGAAGTTTCTCTAAGACCTCCTCATTTTATTGCTTCAAGGCCTCTGTAGCATGTTCCTTTTCTTCTTGGATTCGTTGAAGTCGAGCCTTTATTGCATATTCTAATCTTCGTAATTGGGTGTGCTTGTCCCCCAATTCTAAAATCTTGGATGAAGAAGGCGCAATAGGTACTGCGTGGATCAAATGGATGGCTTGTTTTATCTCCTTTATCTCCTTTTTGATTCTTTCATACAATGTCTCCTTCTTTGCTCCGTAGCGTTGCAAGATATCATCTAAAGAATCCTCCATGGTTGCGATGATTGAATCGACATCATCTTCTATGAGCATGGACTTCATCTTGGGCTTATTGGTGCACATCCTCTTTCTTGCAAAGGGTTTCTATGGAGAAACCTTTCTTTTCTTCGATGTTTTGGCCTCTGTAAGGGGATCCTTCGGTAGTGTAACTTCGCCTTTGTCTTTCTTTTCTCCTTCTTCCCCTACTCTTTCTTGATTTACTTCATCCCCTCCTCCTCCTACGAGTGAGTGAGGCCCACTTTCCTCTGAGGCGATGTCCTCCTCATCAATCTCTATGTTATGTACTTCCTCCTTTTTCTTCTTTTTCTTCACGCTGGTCTGTCCATCATGCTTGACCCGGGTGACCAAGGGGCTTCCAATGATGTCAGGCTCAGAGAGTTATGCATCGTCAACTGGTACAAGGAATTCCGCTAGCCATTCTTTGGTGATATCCTCCATATCCTCGTCAATCAGTTTATAATAGGACTGCAACTCTTCCTTGCTTTCATCCCTATGCGCAATGATGTAAATAAAGTGTCGATCTACGTGAAACTTCTCTAGCATCCTGTACCGATGCAATGTGTTCGGTGTCATTTGTGGAAATGTCTCAATATCATGCTTCAGCTGTTGGTAGTAGGCATGGAAGACAACGTTTGACTGCCACTGCTTCGACATGTCATTTGTATACCACAAGGTGGAGAACCTTGTGGCCAATGGCTCCAATGATTCAACCTCTAGGAAGGCTTCTCCTTCCAGTATTTTCCAAGCGACAAATGAGATCAATACCAGTAGCCAACTAAAATGGAATTCATATCCTTGATCCTGCACTTCGTGGCAGTCCTTCTCCAGCTCATTGATGAGGTAACTTGCCTAGTTCATTTGCATTCCTTCTACACACTTCCCTATGAGGTCTACTACAAACCCAGTGACTTGTGTCAGAAGGTTCTTTCTGATGAGCTTTCCAGCTATAATATGACAAGCTAGGAAGACTGTGCCATCCTGGATGGAGGCTACCTTGTAGCCTCGCTTTCCATTTTCTACATCGCCATAATATTCCTTTATGTGCTATGCTAGGGAGGAATATGAAGTATTCCCTGGGTAGAACTGGTGAGGGTCTAGTCCCTGCATGCTCAGTCCTATGATTAGGTGGATCAACACCAGATCTAAAATAACATGCCTGTCAAGCCACAGATATCCCCCATGGTAGCACGACAGGAGGAGTTTAACACCAGCATTAACCTCCTGATGTCAGCCAAACTAAGGAATCTTCATCACATTCAGGATCGTTGATTGCGTGAGCTCCTTAATCCATGGCTGGGAGACTATGCACGGCTTCTTCCTATTCATCTTCATCAGATACCTGTGCGGCACAAGAATCGCGTAGTTCTTCCTATCTCCGAGGTTAAATTCATTTTTATTCAGAGCTGAAATGTATGCTAACTGGGGTACAACTACGCATATCCCCTTCGGGATGTACGCAGTGATCAACATTAATCAAAGTCATGTGGGATACTGTTGCAGTTAATCATGCTAGCCAAAGGCAGTATGTAATCTGGCAAGATTAACAGTATCTACTTCGCCTTACCTAGATTGTCCCGGTGCTTGCTTTGCTTCTTAGTCATGGTTTGACTAGAACAACGTTCAGTCGACAAGGATGCTTTCAGTCCTTCAGTTAATGATGCATGTATTCCTGCAGACATAAATCTTTCAACCATGAGCTCCACAAGAATCTCCTCCATAGACTTCTTTCACTCGCTAGGTTTGCCCGACATTCACACTTGTAACCAAATAGATCATGTAGGAGAACAGACAAGAGAGGTAATCATATGGATGGATAGGCCTAGAAAGCACAACGTGAAACAATGGATTCTCTTTTAGCTTGGATATTCATGGGTTGCAAAAAGTGGTCCCAGTGCAGCATCCGATGGGTTAAATAGGCAAGTTTCATAATGAATTCCTCCAACGGGAAGGAATGCATCCATCAATGTGAATATGTCCATTATGGCACGATCTCAATGGTATAACGACAGTCTTTCTATTAATAATTGTGTTTCTAGCCATTCTGGAGCATTATTCTAACTGTCGGGGAACCTCTAACGGTCATATAGCTTCGTCGTGGCGAAGTCCCATTCTGCGTGGTTCTGCTATTCCGACGAGGTTCAAGTTTTGTAGATCTACCTCCTGTGAAGTTTTCCTTCTGTTTTTTGTAGCTTCCTGCAACGTATATTTCTTCCTATTGAGTTTCCTAGCCTTCTTTCCTATGATATGAGCTTCTCTAACAATTTTTGGAATCCTCTTCTCATTCTTGTTCTTATGTTCTCCTAGTAAAGTGACTTCATACTGCTATTGTGCTCTTACAGATTCTACGATTAATGTCCCTTCTCCTACTATTTCTGGGGTGGCTATAATTCTTTCTTGCATGGACAATTTCTTTAAGCCTTCCTGTGTTCCTTCAACTTTGACAGCTAATTCTCTTGCCTTCTATTGCTTCAACTTATCCTCTTGTTCTTCTATTAGTCGCTATATTTTTCTGTCTATGAAGTCCCTTAGTTCTTTCTTTTTTTGTTCTATAGCTTCCTCCTCTGCTTTCCTTCTGATTTGATCCTTCTCAATCCAAGTCTTTCCTAATAAAAGTGGAAAAGGGGAATTGTTCTCAACAAACCTAATAACTTCAAAGTCCTCTTCTATCGATGTTTCCTGAGCAATCATAGGTATATTAGTAACTCTTCCACATAGGGCTATCATCTTTCCTTTAAACAAGCCTATCCTTCCCAATGAAGGTATCATAGTAGGCTTTCCCAAAATTTCCCAAGTGCTTTCTGGCATAATATTCACGTGTGTTTCTTCATCCAATACATAGTCTATGTCGAAGTCTTCTATTCTTGTAACTATGCATTATTTTTCTTTCATGATATTTGGTAAACTGATGTCTCTGTGATCATTCATTTCTTCTTTTAACTGTACTAACATAGTCTCTTAATCTTTCTCTTTCTTATTCTCTAACATATCCTTAGTCTCTTGATCTTCTTCATAGTTTTCTTATCTCATGTTCATCTTTTCAACTTTGGCAATCCTCAACCTCATGACCAACAAGTTTACAACAAAGACAAATAGGACCTGTACCAGGGAATTCCTTAGCAAGATGTCTTGGTCTTATGCAATTATAACATAGTGTCAATCCTCTCTTTCTTTTAAATGATCCCCAACCTCTCCTGTACTGCACACTGGGATCACAGTGTTGGACCTGCAATCTGCAAAAATTCTTTCTAGGTTCCTGCATCCACTTATTAGTCCAAAAGTTCTTTCTATGCATAGGAATAACATATCTTTCTCTATTTCTATCATATTTATTCAGATCAACTATTTATTCTAACCATGCCCTAGTTTTCATACTTAGAAAAAACCTATCAAACATACCTAGATTCATACTTTCGAATAAAAAATTTCCACTTACCTTACCCTTACCAGAGTACAAAGCTTTAAGATCTTACCTCTTTTCTTCAGATCTAGTTTCTTTCTTAGCACAGAGCTTCGCAAGTCAAGTAGAATATTGTGCACTACAACAACATATCTATGCATAGAGATTTCTCTTTTTTTTAGTTCCTAGCAATCACAGTTTCAGGTCTCGACAACAGACCCATTTGTTGGAACAGGGGCAGACCCAGGGTTCAATGCTTCAACAATGCACCAACAAAACCCTAACTACCAGCCCTTTCGACAACACCTACAAAGAAGATGAAGTCTTTCCCAAGGTAGAGGCAGGGCAGGGTTGTAGGACTCAGGTGTCTACAACCAAGCTGGGACATAGATCTATGATTACAACACTTAGTAGAACACGTAGACAACAACATGCATTAATTCATGAGTCTCATTCACATCGCAGGGTAAACCCTTATTACATAACAACGTAGTAACAATAAATATCAAGCACTTCTAATCACTTAGCACACAACATTATCTCAAATATAGCATTCATTCATATTTAAGCACTAAGAAACAACATCATATGCATTCATTGTATGTTATAACAACAACACTAATCAAATAAACAACATAAATCATAAATCACATCGCACAAAGGACATCAAGACAAAAGATATACGTGGTTCACCCCAGTGTGGGGCTACGTCCACCAACTTCTGATTTCCCTATCTGATTGGCTTTAGCTTTTTACCTTCTCCTTTAAGCCTCTCTTTTCTAATTTAAATCCAAACTTCATCACCAACTTGGAAACTGTGATCAACATGATTCTTGTCATGTCTTGTTTTGTAATTGGCTTGGCTCTTTTCCAACTGTTCTTGTACCATTTGATGCACCAATTGAATTTGTTCGATGAAATTATTTTCTCTATCAATGTCATAATGACCATTAATAGAAATATCCTTCCCAAAGATAAAATCTAAAGGATATTTTGGCAAATAACCAAAACATGCCTCAAATGGAGATGTTTGAGTCGATGAATTCTTAGCCCAGTTATAAGCATGTTGAATGTAGTGTAGGTGCTCATCCCAAAGCTTAGGATGTTTTCTACAATAACCACAAAGAAGATGTACTATCGTTCCATTCACCGGTTCTATTTGACCATCAGTTTGTGGATGAAATGTGATGCTCTTTTTCAACTTGTTGTCCATGAGTGCCCATAAGCTTGACCAAAATTTCCTAATAAATCGAGAATCTCGATCAGAAATAATGGATTTGGGAAACCCAAAATGTACCCATACATGTTGAAAGAACATTTGTGTCATTTGTTCAGCTATAATCTACTTCTTACAAGGAATTAAATAACACATTTTACTGAAATGATCAACCACAACATAAAGATAATCATGATTCTTTTTAGACATAGGTAATCCTCCTACAAAGTCCATGGAAATTCTTTCCCAAGGACGAGAAGGAACCATAAGTGGAGTATACAATCCTAACTTTTTGTTGCTAGGATTAATTGTAGCACATAAAGAACGTCCTCTTACATATCGTGAAACATTGTCATTCATTTTAGGCCAATAGCAATACCTTTGCAAATTAGGCACTGTCTTTCCTACACCAAAGTGGCCTACAATACGAGAAGAATGTGTGTCCCTTATGATGTTGACTCTTTCACCCTGTGGAATACATAGCTTGCCAAGATGATACAAAATTTTATCATGCACATGGTAATCCAATTCCTCAACTTGGTTAGAATGACACAAAGTTGCATAAACCTCTTTGAAATCAACATATAAAGAATATTGTTCAACATATCTCTCATGCATGATACAATTATTCTTAAGAATAACTGAAGCACTAACAATAGGCCCATAAATCTTATCAACAACTTTGTTATAAATTCCTTTCTTATACCTAATAACCAAGGGGAATTTTTGTAGGAAACCCATCCATCTGAAGTTCCTTTCTTGTTGTATCTTTGTTTGTGATTGCAAGTATTTCAATGGTTGATGATCTGTGTGAATAATAGTTTCTAGTGTTTCCATTTTTTCACACTTTGCACCAATGCATACAACTCCTTGTCATATTTAGGAGAATTAATCACAACACCATTAAAATTTTCAAAATGATAAAAAATGGGCTTACCATGTTGCAACAAGACTGCTCCCATGGCATAATTACTTGCATCTGTTTGTATCTCAAATGGCTATCTTAAATCAGGAATTGCAAGAATTGGAGTTGAACTAATTCTCTCCTTCAATGCATCAAAAGATTTTTGTTGCTTTCCTCCCCATTGGAAAACCTACTTAATGCTTGTCATGACATGTAATGGAGCTGCAATTGAAGAAAACTTAGCAATAAACTTTCTCCAATATTGGGTTGCTCCCAAAAATCTTCTAACCTCTTTTACATTGTTGGGCTTGGGCCAATCTAAAATTCCTTTGACCTTGGAAGGATCTATTTCAGTTCTCCTCTTCCAACAATATGTCCCAAGTAAACAAGTGAGGTCATTCCAAACTCACATTTGGACATCTTTAAAAAAAAAAATTATTTCTTCAAGACATCTAAAACTTGCTTCACATGCCTAACATGTTCTTCATGAGATTTTTTAAATATCAATATGTCATCCAAGTATACAATCACACAATCATCAAGAAAACGACTTAAAACATCATTCATAACTCTCATGAATGTTGCAGGAGCATTACAAAGCCCAAATGGCATAACCATCCATTCATACAAACCTTGCTTTGTTTTGAAAGTTGTCTTCCATGTGTCTCCTTCAACAATCCTAATTTGATGATAACCACTTCTCAAGTCCAACTTAGTGAAATACTTAGCATCTTTCAATTGATCAAGAAAATCATCAATTCTAGGAAGAGGGTAACAAATCTTTACCGCAATCTTGTTCAAGGCTCTAAAATCTACACACATGCACCATGTACTATCTTTCTTTGGTACTAAAACAATTGGTGACCCACATGGAGATGTGCTTAGCATGATAACCCCTTTGTCAAGAAACTCTTGTATTTCTTTTTTTTATTTCAGCAATCTCCATGACTGGCATCCTGTACATGCCAATGTTTGGAAGAGGACAATCTTGCTGCAATTGAATCTCATGTTGGATACCTATTTTAGGAGGCAATCATTTTGGTTCCTAAATCATCTCATCATATTTTTTAATGACCTCATATAAATCAGATTTTAAATTTGCATCACATCCTTGGAAAGCTTGTTTTTCAACATTGTCTTTGGTTTTGATCATCAAGAGTACAAAATTATTACTAGCATTGACTAATCTCTTCATTTGTCCAACATTTACAAGTGACAAACTCAACTTCTTGGTATGTTCTCTAACAATGTACTCAACTCCATTTTTAAACAAATGATATTTGTTCTCATGACGATGAAATATGGCTCTCCTATCATATAAATATGGGCTTCCCAAAACAATACCACAAATATCCAATGGAATGGCATCAAGCTCTACCTCATCAATAAAGTTTGCAATGATGGAAAATTTGAGTTTACATCTTTTTGTCACATGCAATTTGGCATTGTCACATATCCAACCTAGAGGATATGGTTTAGGATGAGGAGTTGTTTCCAAATGCAATTTCTTGACAGTGTCTTCAGAAATGAGGTTTGCTTGAGATCTAGTATCAAATAGAGTATCTATCTCGGTATGCTTTGAAACAACCCTTATGCGGAAAAGCTCTATTATTTATTTTTCATGTTGAGTTTCAGTGAGGCTACTACTTGAAGAACTAGTACTGGAAATCGAGTCTTTACCTTGAAAACCCATGGCTGTGATTTTTGATTCATCTCCAGAATTAGATCCTAAATCATGTTGTGTAGTTGCAACAATATTTGGTTTCCCTTTGTTGTTGAACTTTTTGGGTCTCTTTTCAAGATGAAGTTTCCAACAATGGTATTCATCATGGCCATATTTTTAACAATGTTTACATGAGATTTTTTCTCCCTCTTTCTTGACTGAAGCATTCTTCTTTCTGTTTCCTTTGATTTTCCTCTTTCCTTTGTCTCCATTATAAAATAGCTTCTCAATTTCCTCTTGAGGATAATTTCTCCCTCTTATTTCTAAATGAATTTATTGTACACAAACTTCATATAGATTGGTAGGGTTACACATAATAATTGTGTGTCTCAAGTAGCTACGCAATCCTCCAATGTATTTGAGTAAAGTTTCTTGAGAAGATAAATCTATACCCAAAATCAAAGCTCTTTTTCTAAATTCTTGAGTGTAGATTTGCACATTTTTCGCTTTAGCTTGTCTAAAGTTTTTCCAATACATCATAGCTTTCTCCATGTATGCTAATGGATAAAATTGTCTTTTAGTTGCAAAAATAAAATCATTCCAAGAGAATAAAAATTTACCATGTTTCTTCATGTCCTCTCGAGTTTTGGATTCCCACCAAATGAGTGTTGCACCTTCCAATCTAAAAGAAGCAAGATGAATCTTAGTTTCATCATCTTGGATTATTTGTATCCTACAACATGCTTCAATCTGAAAAATCCAATTATCCAATTTCTCATCATTTACCTCTCTATTGTACATAGGAAATTCAAACTTAATATCAAGCTTAAGCAAAGGAGTTTGTGGAGGAATTTTACCATGTTCTTTTGGAGAATTTGGAGATGGTTGTGAAATGATAGAAGAAGTGGAATATAGAGGTGAAGGAGGTGGAGTGTCACCATTTCCTCCATTTCCTTTTGTAGTTTTATCACCATTACCTTCATTACCTCTTGGAGGATTTGAGCTTTCTCCTCGCAACCTTGCATTCATTTCTTCAAATAAAATTTTCACCATTTATGTCATATCATAAAAGGATTTTCTAAAAGTTTCCTCTTCTGAAGTAGGAATTTCATGACTCTCCTCATGAGCCATACTTGGTGAATGTCTCCTTGAAACTTGAGGTGATTGAATTTTTCTCCTTCTTGAAAGTTGAGAACTTGGCTCTACAAGTTTCCCTTCTCCTCTTGTGAGCTTCAACCTTGTAAGCATCAGAAAACAAAACACTTGCAAACAAATCAAACCTTCAAAACCCTTTTCTCTCATACCAAATTGATCTAAAAATGAAAAGGTTTGTGTATATAAAATTGCAAGTGGAAAATGTATGTGTCTTGGGAAATTGGATCAAGTTGCAAGCACATGAAATTATTGAGTTTTTACTTAAAATGAACAGCACAAACAATCATAAACAACCTTTAAAAGTAAGCACATAACACAACAAAATGATAAAGGATTTCACCCCTATCTTGGGATACATCTCCTGGTCCAACTTTCAATGTATCATTTTCATTATATGCTCAAATGTGTTAAAACAACACTTTACAATTCTCATAATGAAAAATAGATGGTTCCAATGGCTCCAGAATGTCCGAAAACCCTTGTTTGGGCTCTTTCTACACCTGGTTTGGCCAAAATTTGAAGAAAATACCCTTGCTGGAACTTTCCCCCCAATAATTTCTATCTCTTCTCTCCAAAACACACCCACCATATGCCAAACCTCGAATGCACTCCAAAACCTATCTCTCTTGCCATTCCGGGTGCGTGGTTGGATTTGGCGCACAGTTAGTGAAATTGGCACCTTATCTCCGGAGGTATGGGCCACATGGGCCATGTGGCCATGTGATGGGATAATTGCCTACACTCATCGGCTAGCCCCCTCCATGACTCCACGGTCCTGGACATATGTCTAAGTGTTGGTGTGTGTGACCACGGGTTGGGGCTAAGCCTTGACCCTTTTTTCCACCGACTGAACCACCATTCAAGTTTAAATATTAGTTGTAAGTTATATGGTTAAGAACCAAATGTAGGTGGGTTGGTGGCCCAGCCTATGAGAAAACATTTCCCTTTCCCATAGGTCATGGGTTTGACCCCCCATGGAGCCAAACCAAAATTTTATGCAACAACAAGGGGGTGCCATGTGGCGGCCCTTGAGTGGGCATGTGGCACCCTATTATTGGCCACCAAAACCTGCCACGTGTTGACCAATGATTGGTCCACATCACCACATGTTCACCATATCACCTGCCTTGTCAACAACCCTACCACATCTCCTGTACGACTATATGATTTGTATAGTCAACTGCCACATCAGCCTGTACGGACTGCACAATTAGAAAATTTTGCCTATTTGGGAAAGCAAACAGATCACAATAACTTCCTCTTACGAACTTTGTTTGAGCCCATTCAATTTGCGTTGGGATCGTGAGGACGAGATCTATGCAATGAAACCATTTTCGAGTAATTTTGAACACTATGATTTTTGAGCATTTTTTTGATCCCCTGGATCATTCTATTAATACCTCTAATATTCCATGAAATGTTTTTCATGAGAAATGGGGATGAGGAGAAGGGAAGAAGCCATCAATGAGATTTTTAATTTGGCCTGAGTTAACCATATAACTACATATTTCCTATATTAACTGTTGGGTGCATTTTCAACCTCTTTTTCCTCCTTTTTCTTGTCTATGTGGGTCTTAGAGCACATCTGGATGAATTCCTAGTCCATTTCCATATCTCAAAGTTTCTCCAACAATAGAATTTATAAATACCTTATGAAATTTTCTCAGTTGTTCTGGAGGCACAAATTGTAGTTCTTGCTTGGGATAAGCCTCCTCCAATCACACTAAGTCAATCTCAACTAGCTCCTTCTCATCTCATTCCATTTTCACTTCCCCTCCCTCATGTGAAGCATGGTCCTCTCCCATGGGATTCTGAGATGGCATAGGAATAATTTTTTCAAGAATAGGTTCCAATATTTTCTTAGTATTTTCTTTTACACTATATTTTCTCGATCTGGGAGGGATTTTATCTAAAGTAAAAGTTTCCAGGAGCTGATTGAGGATCTCAACAAAATTGCTTGTAGAAAGTGGAATGGTTTTCCTAGGGGGAATTTCTTCTGGTATTGGTCTCTTTCCTTGAACATGAGTAAATCCAACCTTTTTTTTGGGGGAGGGCAATAGTTTTTAAGCCAGGAGGGGAATTGAGAGGGTACTCTCAAAAAACATGTCCATGCTCATGACATTTTCGGCATTGGAAGGGAATGTGGTCATATTTTATGGTTCGAGTCCATTCTACATCCTGATATTTCAAATTTATGGATTCAGGAAATGGCTTGGAGATTTTCATGTACAAACTGATTCATGGAAAGGAGATGTGGCATCAATGTCATTTTGCTTTAGTCGACTTGACATAGATACCCAGGGTATTACTAATTCCCTCCAAGATTTCCCCAAGACATAACTCCTTAGGGAGCGAATAGAGCCCAATCCAAATAGGGGCATAAGAGAAATGTTCCTTCTCTAAGATAACGCATTCCATCCATAATCTAAGATATAATCATGTTGAATTGAAAAACTATGTCCTATTTTGAAATATTCTATCTTTGTCTTCTAGATTGTGGAATATACCATTAAAACAACCTTTTGAGCCCAACTGAATATTGTAGTGACTTTTGGGTTTCCACCAAGTGTTGATCCACTTAATAAGATCACGTTCAAAAGGCCAAAGCCCCAAACATTTCCCGATGATAGCATGATCCCTCATGTATTGAGTTTGATCCCTGACTCATATTGAACTAACTCCATACCTGGGAATTGCATAAGATTGAGGGATACATTTTCTGCGCTCCCATGCCCGAGCCACTTTTGGATGAGAGGAATCAACTTCCACCTCCATCTCTTTTCTCTTGTTGAGTTCTTCCTGGTAGATTTGGTTCCAAAGATGCAACAACGGATCAAAATATGGGCACGTGCTCTTGGATCCTGCTACATCTCTCGTCATCATGTTGCAGCAATAGGGGGATTATTCCTCCTTAGCATCATCCATCTGAAAAGGACTAGTTTCACTTCAAAGGGAAGGCCTGGTTGATCAGAAGGAGGGATCATGATTCGTTCTAAATCCTAGATTCGTAGGCACATAAGAGAAACCCTAGCAAATTCGTTAGCAGACCAAATCTTTGTCTTACTAACACTCACATAAGAAGTCCTTGTTGACCTCAGTGCAAAACAACTATGTCCACCTTTTTTAATATCACACACACACATACACAACAATTGAAAGTTGACATGTGGTATTTAAAAAAATATTTTAACATCACTTAAGTAAAGTAAATTTATATCAACATTCATATTTAAGTAAAATAAGTTTTATATCAACCTTTTATATATATATATATAGTGTAATTAAAAGTAAAAAAATTATTATTTTGCACATAGGTGCTTTCTACTTCTCCATATGAGGGAGATGTGTAATTCCTTTAGTGCTTAATTTGGAGTTAACACATGTAATTTAAAAAATATCAGTAACAAGTAAATATTTCAATATTAACTTTATATATATTAGCCAAAACCAGGGTAGATCCATATTAACTCCGAATATATATTTTTTTAGAGAAAACAAAATTGAAGAGATGTTTACATATCGAAAGATTTGATGCTTCTCGACACATCATAGATCCAGAGTTAAGATGGATCTACACTAATTTTTATTTTTAAATCTTTATCAATGATAAAGTTTTGATTAAATTTGATTTTTATCATTTTTATTTTTAAATCTTTATCAAAGATAAAGTTTTAATTAAATTTTATTTTGATCAAATATAACATTTTAAATGTATTAAGTAAATATTTATTTTATATTAATTATGTCAAAATTATTTTGTCATAAAAATTTTGATTAAAAAATTCAATAAAATGTAAATGTAGAAAAGAAATGGAAACAATGATTTCTATCAAATAAATGAAAACAATAATCTTCATCGATGGCGGGATCAAAATACAAAACTCTTACAATGATATAGGATTGAATTTGTATTTTTAAAAATGTTTAAAAATAAAAGTGCAAGATAATTGTTTGCAAAACAATTATTACATAATTGTTGTCCATTGAACTTATATTTTTAAAAATGTTTTTTTGTAAACAACCCACATTCTTTATATTTCCATTATAGAAGTGTACATAGATATTGCTACTGACCTTTCACTAGGAAAACCAAACCAAAATTAGTGCATTAATCTGTCTGAGGTAATATGGAAATGTTGTCTTTTAAAACTAAAAGTATGGACATAACTGAAATTAGTACTATCTATTGTATCAAAAACAAAATCTATATGTTGATTTTTCCTATTTTGACCAAGATGAGGTGTGATTGAGATCCCAATACCTCCTAGACCAAACAAAAGAATAAAAAAACTAAATATCATTAGGAATGGGTAGAGGGTTGTCCCTCATCCAAATCAACTTGGGATTGAGGTAGAGTGATGCGTGAGAGGTCCAATCTTGCCATCTGTTTGGAAATTAGGTTTAGTTTGTAGTCATGGAGTTGAAGTTGGCCTTGAATTTCAATGAGTTTAAGAAGAATTATGTTCTTGTCCTCCTTGAAATCAACCAAGACATGTCCCAATAGGAGATTCATGTGCCAATATATGTCCATAGTCTTCAGGTATATGTTTATACTCGAGACCTAGTGTTTGCGGTTTCTGGGATCCATGAACTAATAGAATCCAAGACCTCATCATATGAGACAAAGCGATTTAATCCCGAACATCAACCTTTTCAAGAATTATATCATCTTGGAAGTGGGGATGAGTGTGGGAGATATAAGATTCAGATAACTCTTCTGCTGCAGCCGCTAGATGAGAAGTTGAGTTTCCTCAAAGTCTGGGAGATGATCCCCCATGAGCATGGTGAGAGCGGCTTCCATGGGCCATTAGAGTCATGGAAAAAGTGAAGTGGGATGGGTAGGAGGGTGGAAAGTGAGCCAATGATGAGGAGATGATGTAGACGTGAGGGATGAGTAGAAAGAGAGATAGGTGACAGAGCTGAATGTGATGGGGAGTAGGGGTAAAATAACTGGGTGATGAATTGGAAAAGGATTTGGGGGTGTGACCATAATGAATGCAGAGGAAATGAGTAAATGGAGTTAAATTCGAGTGTGCTCCCATATTGAAAATTCGAATGAGAGGGAAGTACTAAGAAAGGGAAAGGTACCATCGATGAATCATAACCAGAGCATAAGCACGACGACCATAGTGATCCATGATCCAAGAAATACACATCATTGTGGTGTGATTATTCCCCATTATGTGAAGCGATGTTGGTATGAGGAGGGTGGCAGGTTCCAACGAGCTGAGGGGAAGCGTGGTGGCCCGACAGGCCGTCTCTTCCCTATCACTCTGTATGGGGGAATATTTTAAAAAAATTTAAGACTAAAAGTGCAAGATAATTGTTTGAAAATAGATTATTACATAATTGTTGTCCATTTAATTTTTATTTTTAAAAATGTTTAAAAATAAAAGTGCAAGATAATCATTTGAAAACACATTATTACATAATTTTTATTTATCGACATGACATGACATGACAACACATTATTATTATTATTATTTAATTAAAAACTCTTACAATATTATATAAATGAATGGATATATATAAATAATGTGTAAAAATAAAAGTGTAAGATAATTGTTTACATTGGTGTCTCTTAACATGATACAAGAATGAGCCCTAGGGGGCGGCTCAATTGGCAAGTGTCGTGATATGAAGTGTTATTTTTTATGAGGTTCTGAGTTCAAATCCCCTCAATTTACTCGTGCTTGTGGAAGGGGCATACATATGGCACCTAGAGGTTATATTGGTAGCGGTAGGAATCGACCTTGCCTTGTGTCACGCTAGTATGAGATTGACTCAGTCGTCGATTCTGCTAGTCATTAAAAAAAATAACAACAACAAAAACAAAAAACAACATGATATAAGAATGAACTATAAAAAACTCTTATATATTTTTGGTTTCTAAGTTTTATGGAAAAAAAAAAACAGTTTTCTTAAAAGAGGAGTTATATTCATTTATATAACCAAACTTAGACATTTATAATAAAATTAAATGCCTAAATTTGAACTTGAGTAAAATTATTTAAAATATCAATGTTATGAGAGATATGCTTATATTTTATCACTTATAAACACTTCACCCAATTAAAATATATTTTAAACACTTTATTCACTAAAAAAACCTCTATAATTTCTTGATAAACTTGAGTATTTAATATGCCTAATTTCTTTAAAAAATGATAACATATAAATAAAATCAAGATTCATATCTTCTATTATATATATAATTCTTAGAAATCCTTAATAATGTAATGTGTATTTAGAAAATTTTATAACAAATTTACAAATTTGTTTTTTGCTAGTTTGTATGTTATTTGTGGGACTAGTATATGGTATAAGAAACTGTGATTCAAAGACATATAATATTTCAAAATCACTCAGGGATCACACACGTCCTGGGCCACACCAACCCTTAACATGGATTGATTTTTTTAAGTGTATCCTCTGGACTATTGCAAGTTTTGAACATTGGCTGCCTGAGACACCTTACAAAACGAAACCCTTGAAATCCTTCTAGTATGATTGGATTTCAAGAGTTTCACTTTGTAAGATGTTTAAGGTGATCAAGGTTCTAAACTCGCAATAGTCCAAAATTCACAATAGTCTAGAGGAGACACCCAAAAAAATCTAGCCATATTAAGGGAATAAAATTATTGAAACATTACAGTAATTTCTAAGAAGATGAGATATCTTAAAAAATATGCAATAAAAACATTTTGAGGGGAATAAAATTAAGATTCATAATTAAAAACAAATTTTAAATTTTAAATTTTTAGAATTGTAATTAAAATATTCTAAAGATATATTTGAAAAAATAAATTATTAATGGAATGAGTTAAATTAGTTAAACAATAAAAATTATAAAAATAAAATGTATTTAATCTCATGTAATTTGATTACATAATGTTTTTTATTTTCATTTAAAAGAAGAGTTAATTTTTTTATAGTTTAACTAGACATACAATGAATTTGGGTGAAAAAAGATAAATTTAAATAAAACAAATAATTAAATATGGAATAAGCATGGATAGCATAGTCAAATCCTGCTAGCCTGATTGGTTTTTAGGGGTCTAGTTTTATATGGCTATCTTGGTTTGAAAATCTCTGTGGTAGCTGAAAGAGACACCTAAAAATCCAACGATGTTAATAGTGTTGTGGCCTAGGAGAGGTGTAATTGTGTGATTTTTAAGGACTTTAGATAACCCTGAGTCCTAGATTTCTTACGGATTGTGATTATTTTTAGGGCTTGTCGTGATTTCTTCCATATTAGATCCCCTTGTGATTTTGAGGGATTTAATTGTTGGGTTGTTATATTATTTGCAGTGAAAGCCGAGTCGAGGTATATCGTCTGACGATCGAAGGTCGAGGTGGATCAACAAGAAGTTGAAGGTCGAGGGATTCGACTGAGCAAAATCGAAGTTGAAGATATCAACGAAAAACTCAACCGAAAAGAGGTCGAAGTGTGGGAGTGAGATGCCTGACTAGAGACTGAATGAAGGACCAATTGGCAATCGAATGGTAACCTGACTTGGATGTTGACAGTAACAGAATCTCGATATTTGTGGTATTTGTAGACAATGATATGCATGGATCTATAACCATTTTGGGGCGCCAATATTTTAGGGTTTTTTCTGTTGTAAATCCTATAAAGTGACGTGTTGTAACATTGTAAGGGGTAATCATAGAATGCACTTATGCAGGTAAATGCATGTGTAGTTGTAGGTTGTTGGTCATGCATATGTAAGCTAAATTGGTTGTAGGGTTGTTCTTGCACAGACAAGAGGATATGATGTCAATTGTTTCTTAGGTGTGGACCAAGGTTAGACATGTAACCTTTTATTCTCATTGAATAAGACAACAAGAGAGCACAACGCTCAAAGGAATGTTGGTTTCTCTCGATTAAGGGTTCCAGGGTAAAATCTTGGTGTACTGTGTGATTTCTTGTTTCATTTACATTCTTGATTAAATTCTTCTTCTCTTATGCTAGGATTAGTGTGAAATTGCCCTGCATTTCTTGACATGTGGTATCAGAGCTTAGGTTTTCCCTAACAAGTGAGTTTTTAGAGCTGTGCTATTCTTTAGTGATTATTTTAGATCTTTATTTTCCAATCTTGAATGTGAGGACTAAACCCTATGTATAGTAAGATTCATAAGTCATAAATTATGTTAAATATTAGGGTAAAGAATGGTGAGCAGTTCCAGATAGAGATAGAAAAATTCAATGTCCAAAATTTTGAGCTTTGGAAGCTTAAAATGGAAGATCTTCTTATGGACTGAGAACAATGGACATTGGTCTATCCAGGTACCCAGTCGACGAGAATGTTTATGGAATAATGGGAGAAACTCTAAATAAGAGAAATAAGTACGATTCAACTTTGTCTTGTAGATTCAGTGCTGCCAAATGTCTCAGGTGAATATTCAACCAAGAAACTGTGGGACAAGTTGGGAATCTTATACTAGTTGAAATATCTAGTAAATAAGTTGTTTCTCAGAAAGAAAATGTCTCTTCTAAGGCTGAGTGATGGCAGTTCGGTAACTGGGAATTTAAATGAGTTTAACACCGTGTTAATATAGCTATTGTCTGTGGATATTAAGATCACTGATGAGGATAAATGTATCCGACTATTATGTTCTTTGCCAGACTCCTGGGATATCTTAGTGATGGCTATTGGGAGTAATAAAACCACACTATTTCTAGAGGATGTGGTCTATTCTCTATTTTCAGAAGAAATGAGAAGGAATAACATGGAAGGATCGAACAAAGATGCTTTGGTAGTGAGAGGTCAACTGGTAGACAAAGATAAAGGAATATTCTACGGTAGAAATTTCAAGTCGAAGCGTATATCTAAATCCCCAATTTAGTTGACGCAAAGATGTTGGAAATGAGGTAAAGTTGGGCATTATAAAAATGATTGTACGTCGAAGGAAACACAAGTCAGTGTTGGATCTGACAAGAAGAAGTTGACTGAAACAAAGATGACCTTAGAAAAGGGAGGTGATGTGTATCTAGCATCGATCAGTACACAATCAAATCAAGATGTTTGGTTAATCGAATCAGGAGAATCCTATCATATGACACCACATAAATAATGGTTCCGTGAATATGAAAAATATGATGGGGGTGATGTGTTCTTGGGGGATGACTCAACAACTATAATTGTTGGACAGGGAAGAGTTCGAATGAAACTGCAAGATGAGGGGAAAAGAACCCTTCCAGGTGTGCTACACATTCCATTTTTGGAAAGAAACCTGATATCTATTAGCAATATGAGTGATGTAGGTGTGCATACTTTGTTTCAGAAGGATTCATACAATATGATCATAGGTGCAATGGTATTAATGAGAGGAGTTTTGATTGGTACATTGTACAAGTTGTTAGGGAATGCCAATTTGACTAAATGCAAAAACATCATTGCTTATGAAATCAAATCAACTGCGACTGGACCCACTCGAAGTCGACATAACTCAACTTGAATCAAGACAAGTTGGTTCAAATCAACTCGACAAGATATGATGAGATCAACCCAACCAGGTTATGGCACGAGAAGATTGGATACATTGGAGAAAAAGGACTTCGAGCTATGCAAAGAAAAGGTATGGTCGAAGGATTTCCTGAATGTGGTTTAAAAGTCAACTTTTGTGAACATTTCATATATGGAAAACAAAGTCGAGTGAGGTTATCATCCGGAGGGACAAAGGAAAATAGGATTCTCGAATTGGTGCATAGTGATTTGTTTGGATCGATTACAATGCCTTCACTTAGTGGATCCATATATTATGTCTCCTTCATAGATGATTTTTCTAGGAAGACATGGATACATTTCTTGAGGAATAAATCATATCTTTTCGAGATATTTAAGGAGTTTAAAGCTCTTGTGGAAAACCAAATAGAGAAAATGATTAAAGTGTTGAGGAATGAAAATGGTGGTGAATTGTGTGGAAATTAATTTGATCAGTTCTGTAAGCATTGTGGAATATCATGCCAAAATACCACACCATAAACCCCACAACAAAATAGATTTTCTGAGAGAATGAACATAATGTTGATGGATAAGGAAAGAAGCATGCCTACTAGTGTTGGGTTCGCATAAGAATTATGGGCAGAGACATCTGATACTACAAGATATCTGGTAAATATCTCTCCTTCATTAGTGCTAGTCGACACAACTCCAAATGAGGTATGGTCTGGTAAGAATCCTTCAGTGGCACATCTCAAAGTATTTGGCTGTGATGCATTTGTGCATGTTCTCAAGGAAAAGAGGAGCAAGCTAGACAATAAGGTAGTCAAATGTATTTTCATTGGATATAAAGAAGGAATCAAAGGATATAAAATCTGGGATATTGCATCAAGGAAAATAGTGTATAGTTGAGATGTGGTCTTCAGAGAAGTTAGAGGTAAATTTGAGCCTTTTGAAGTTGTTCAGATCGATAATAATCCTAATACGGTGCGGTTTGAATTGAGGAATAAAGAAGATGATTTAGATGAGTCGATTGAATTTGAGGAAGAGGTGGAATGACTAAATCTGGTGGTAAGGAGGTCAGAAATAATAAAGAAGACTAGTTGAGAGGTATAGTCCACCTGAATTCCATTCCAAATTCATGCTAACTACCATCAATGATGATACCAAGTCGATCGGTGAGGCAATTGACTCGGTAGAGGGAAAACTCTAGAAGGACACCATGGTCAAAGAGATGGAATTTTTGTACAAGAATGAGACATGGTATTTATTCAAGTTACCTAGTGGAGTAAATCTCTTTGGTAGCAAGTGGGTGTTCAAGAAGAATATGAATGCCGCGGAACAAGTCGAGAAGTTCAAAGCTCGACTAGTAGCAAAAGGTTATTCCCAAGTCAAAGGAGTCGACTTTGGTGATATTTTTTCCCCTGTTGAAAAATTAACTTCCATTATATTAATAATGTATATGGCTGTAGCATTCTTTATGGAGATATAACAGATGGATGTGAAGACAACATTCCTACATGGGGACGTAGAAGAAGAAATATACATGAAATAGCATGAAGGATTTGTATTAAAGGGAAAGAAAGAGTTGGTGTGGAAACTCAAAAGATCCCTTAATGGTCTAAAGAAATTGCCAAGGATGTAGTACCAAAAGTTTGAAACTTACATCCTTAGTTTGGGATTTGTGAGAATAAAATATGATCATTGCATATATTCCAAGGAAGAAGGTGGGCATTTTATATATGTATCTTTGTATGTCGATGACATGTTGTTGTTTGGAAACAACACATGTTGTTGATTGGAAACAACATGGACGCAATAAAGGAGGTGAAGAAGAAACTATCCTCCAAGTTCGACATGAAGGATATCGGTGAAGCTAACTTCATTATGGCAATGGATATTAAGAGAGATCGAGCCACTAGAAATATTTGGTTGAATCAAATGAAGTGTATTGAAATAATTTTGAAATGATTCAACATGCAGGATTGCAAACTGGTGAAGGTTCCAATTCCTGTGGGAGAAAGGATTTATGCTAAACAGTGTCCAAAGACACAAGAAGAAATAGAAGACATGGAACATGTTCCCTATGCAAGTGTTGTTGGTAGTCTAATGTATGCTATGGTCTTCACTCGACCAGACATTGCTCATGTAATGGGAGTGTTGAGTAGGTACATTTTGACACCTGGAAAGGAGAACTAGAAAACTTTCAAAAGACCATTCAGGTATTTGTGTGGCACAAAGGAATATGCTATATGATACCAAGGAAGACTTGGAGGTGAAAATGGTAAAGTAGATGTACATGGTTTTGTTGATGCCGACTGGGATAGAGATATGGATCAATGGAGGTCGACCAATGGATATGTCTTCAAGATGTTCGATGGAGAAATAATCTATATGAGTAAGCGACATGCCATCATAGCCTTGTCAACAACAGAAGATGAATACATGGAAACCACTCATGGAAGAAAAGAAGAGGTATGGCTTCAAAGGTTGTGTTCAGGAATTCGTTTTGAGGAGAAAGCTATGAAGGTGAGTTGCGACAGTCAAATCCCAAGTGCAATATTTATGGCAAAGAACCCTACTTATTATTCAAATACTAAGCACATTGATGTACAATATCATTTCGTAAGAGATATGGTGGAAAGTAACAAAGTTATACTAGATAAAATAGACACATTGGAAAACATAGAAGAATCATTGACCAAGTTTGTGAGTGTTGTGAAGTTCTCTTGGTGTAGAAGAGGCAATGGGAATTGTTTCCCATGGTCTCTAAATGAAAGTTCAGGAATATCTTATTTTAGCAAAGAATAAAACAAGTGGGAGAATGTTGGGTTGTTATATTCTTTGCAGTGAAAGTCGAGTCGAGACAGATCGACTGACGGTCGAAGGTCGAGGGAGTCGACCAAAAAAAGTCGAAGTCAAATATATTGATGACAACATCAACTGACAAGAGGTCTAAGTGTGGGAGTGAGACGACTGACTAGAGACCAAATGAAGGACTAATTGGTAGTCGACTGGTAACTCGATTGTAACAAAATCCTAGGATTTATGGGATTTTTAGCCAATGATATGCTTGGATATGTAACCATTTTTGGGCGCAAATATTTAGGTTTTTTCCTATTGTAAATATTATAAAGAGGCATGTTGCAATATTGTAAAGGGTGATCGTAGAATGCACTTATGCAGGTAAATTCATGTGAAGTTGTAGGTTGTTGGCCATGCATATGTAAGCCAAATTGGTTGCAGGGTTGTTCTTGCACATGAAAGAGGGTATGATGTCGATTGTGTCTTAGGTGTGGACCAAAGTTAGACATGCAACCTTTTATTCTAGTTAAATAAGACAATAAGAGAGCAAAAATCTCAAAGGAATGTTGGTTTCTCCCAGTTAAGGGTTCTAGGGTAAAATCTCAATGTATTGTGTGTTTGCTTGTTTCATTTATGTTCTTAATTAAATTATTCTTCTCTTCTACTAGGATTAGTGTGGAAGTGCACTGCATTTCTTGACATTAATCACCGTGATAATTTTGAGCTCTTGTCAATATTTCTTACGGATTAGATCCCCCGTGATTTTGAGGGATTTAGATATCTCAGAGTCCAACGATTTCTTATGGATTAATAGTCTCTGAGTGATTTTTCAGACTTAGATGTCCCTAATCCCACATGTAACAAATATGTTAGCAACAAAAACATGGATATATCATAAAATTCGCTTCTACAATATCAAAGAAAACTACTCTTCTTTCATCAAAAGGAAAAAGATCAAAGTAATTGAAAATTGAGAAACACAATTTTAATATTACATGCATCACTATAAGATATAATATAAAATGGTAAATTTTTAGGATTAAAAACACTTGTAATAGAGAAAGTAAAGGAAAATTTCTTACATTCCTTATTAAGGTGTGATCCACTAGTGATTTTGAGAAATTTAGATAACCCCAAGTTATGATATTGAATCACTATTTATAACAGATTAGATCCCTCTCGACAATTTTGAGGACTCATATGCCCCTGATTAGCAAAAAAACAACATGAATCACCAAATACAATACGACCAAAGTTTGTTATTATAAACAAGACCGAAAACACCAGAACCTATGACTAGAGGCCAGATTAAGAGCTTGTAGGAGGCCTAATCTTTGCCTCCTTCTCGTGCGAAGCCATCTCCATAATGCCTGGCATAGGTACCTCTACTAACTATGCATGTACTGGAACATGAATGTGTAGGGGACTAAGAAAAGCGGTAAGCAGGGCCTCCACCCGTTCCCTACGACAATCCATAATATCAAACCAGAACTATAGGTTGGCCACATCACACCTCACATCAAAGACCAAACTTTGAAGGATTTCCAAAGAAGCTAAGAGGCTTTATCAATATCCACAGGAGCTCAAGAATGTGGATGGGGAAAGGGAGGAAACTCCACATTTGGAACGATGGTGAAGGAGTGATGTTGGGACTAGGGAGAAGACACAACCTAAGGAGAAGAAGGAATTATAGAGATCCAAGAAGAGGATGACAGATCCGAAAGTACACCTAGAGAGAAACCTGATGAGATACCCTATCTGTAAAACCATTCTACATGACAAGTCCAAGGAGAATTCATAGGTCCAGAACTACGTAGACTAGAGGAAGACAAGGATGAGGAGGAGGCCAAGGGACTAGGAAAAATTGGGCTTCCGACAGTATTCATGTGCACCATTCGACCATAAGTTTGGTACCAATATGGTCCTCACTTTGAGCGCCCACGCAAACACAAAATTACTAGGAGGGGAAGGGATAAGAGTTAATAATGATAACAATGCGCATGTCTTTGGATTCTCTTCATTCTTACTTTCCAATAGCCCGGAGGGCTTCTTTTCAACATTCTCTATGGATGATGTAAATGTTTCTCTCTCTTCAACGTTCTGGTTGAGCTTGCCGATTTTAAATCTCAATGTGACAAATTCTTCTTCAATCTTCTCAACATCCTCTTCTTTTCTTCATCATATGAATCTTCATGACTTCTTCTATTCTCTTTTCTTCTTCAAGTTGGATTTTCAATGTGATTATTTCATCTTCAAGTTCTCTTTCTTGTTGACTGAAATTTGCTTCATGATTCTTTTTCTTTTCAATCTTGGGATTCTCTTCTATTTCATTGGGCTTCTCTGTATCATTACTTTCAATATTCAAATAAGGACATTCAATTTCAATATGTCCTACTTCTTCACAATTGAAGAAAAAATCCATATCTTTGTTGACTTTGCACTTTCTTCTTCTGAATATATCTGACATGTTGAGCATCTTACCTCTTGTTTTGTATCTAGATATTCTTTAGAAATCTATGACTCTGTAATGGGAGAAGAATATATATTATGTATCTTATCCCAAAGTTCTTTAGCTGATGAACATTTTCCCACTTTTTCCTTTACTAAATCAGGTAATCCTTCCATGATGAAATCCATTATTATTTTGTTGCTCTTCTTCAATTCTTTCTTGGCTGCATTCTTTGGTGGATTCTTTGTAGCAGTGTGCTTTGTAACAACTAAGTGCCAAATATCATACCCGTGTTCTTGTAAAAGTACCTTCATCCTAATACTCCACATTTCATACTTTAGACAATTCTAACCATTGAACATTGGTGCTCCATCCATACTGCACTGCATGATCTACCTTCCAGTGGTTAAACTGTTTCCTGGAGGAACCTGCTTTGATACCAATTGTTGGCTTATTGAGAGAGGGGGGTGAATCAATAATGATAAATTATACCACTTTTAACCATAGTATCTATTCTTTATCTTTATCAACAATATCCAATGGTTTATCATCAATGTATCATATATGAATGCATCCAATATATATCATAAGCATATAAACATAAGAAACATCACATAATTACACATCAAGAACACAATATACCGGTATTTACGTGGAAACCCAAATGGGATAAAACCATAGAATGCTTCCTTATATATATCAAGAATTCATTCATAGGAAGCATTGAATTCCAAATTCTCCAGCTGCAATTGGAAGGAGGTTCCAACCCACTATTCTCAGTCTCCAACCTGAAGCAAGCTACAACTCCCTAACTTCTCTGAATCCAACCAGAAAGAGGCTACAACCCCCTAAGTTCTCTGGCTCCAACCAAAAGGTGGCTACAACCCCCTAAGTTCTCTGGCTCCAACCAAAAGGTGGATACAACCCCCTAAGTTCTTTGGATCCAACCAGAGGGTGGCTACAACCACCTAGTTCTCAAGATCCAACCTGAAGTAAGCTTCAACTCCCTGATTCTCCAGATCCAACCAAAAGGAGGGCACAAAACCATTTCCTTTCCCTGCCATGACTCCCTAAATTATAAGTGTAGATCAACTGTCACAGACTCTGCCACTATCACTACCATAAACTTTGTCATTGTCATTGTCACTGTCACATTGTCACATCAACTTGTAATCTGCCAACTTGTCATTGTCAACCGATCACTATCTCCTCCATGAAACTAGATCCACTCTCATCCACATGAAACTCATGCCAAGATAATCAAGATCATATCTCAAACCATATGCTCAAAATCACCAACACATGCCTCAACCAAGCATGCACCAAGATCACCACATACCATCACAAGATATGTGTCCCAATCAAGTACCAACATCTACCATGTATCAAGATGTACCATCAACCATGTACCACAACAAGTGCATGAACCATGCACCAAACCTGTATCATCAACCATGTATCAAAACAAGTGCATCAACCATGCACCAAACCTGTGTCATCAACCATGTACCTCAACAACCATGTCATCAACCATTTACATGCACATCAATATGTACCAACCATGCACATGAACCATGTACATAAACACCTGTTGTAACCTTCCCATCCACCCAAGATGGGTCATGCCACTTAAAATCAATAATTTAATATGTGTGCATATATATATATATATATATATATATATATTAATAAAAATATATATATTATGCAAATACATAGATTCATGTGGAAATAACAATAAAACCATACATGTAGCATTCACAGGAAAAACACATAAACATAAACACATGTATAAATACACAACATGTAAATTAACAAAAAATGTATACTTATCTTTGATTTAATACCACCAAATGTGTGCAGACCTTCCACAATCCACCCATCCTTAGACCACACTGCTCAGAACTCTCAGCAGTGGCTCATCCTTGAGCCAAGACTAAACTCTACCTGGGTAAAGGGATTTCTAGCTAGGATGATGTATCTTAGACAACAGGAAGGATTTCATCCCAGGAGATGAATCAAACTAATAGCATATAGTATCTCATTCCCCACATGCCTATCCCACCCCAGGAAGTGTGCCCCTTCTCTTCTCAACATTCCTTCAGCTGGCCCACTTCCCTTCCAGGGATTCAACAACAGGTTGGACAGGAAGTCTCAGAGAATTGTAGTTGCAGTTGGGCTCCCTTAGGAAATCAATTCCCAACAATTCTCTCACCTGGAAATAGTTTCTCATGGGCCTGACAACCCTCCTCTTCAATCCACGATACTGACAACCTGCTTGTTCAGTCCATCTCTTAGTTCAACCAGGTACATGTACAAGTGATGGAAGCAATGGCTCTCAAGTAAGGAACATGTGATGGAAACAAATACCTTTGGGCAAGGCACATGCGCTTCCAATCACATGAAGATACATGTGCACTACCCATCCCAGTAAGGATATAATTTACTGTTGATCATAGAAAAGTATGGGGTCTGGCTAAAGAAGTGTGTGCAGACTCCAGAGGTAAAAACTGATGGTGAGAGTGGATCATGGAGAACATGGCTGAATACGTGAATGGGAAGCACAACGAATGGAAGAATCCCCCAAAAGTGAGAGGCCAGATGCACTCCTCCCCCCGACGGAATGAATGGCTCATGCACTAAGGCCATACTCTTTGTATGCATGTCCCAAATTGGACAATTGTCTTCATGAAGTTGCATGGGCTCCACTTGTAATTCGTTCCCTTCCCACAGGAACTTAGGATAACATAGGTTATGTCCAACATTAGTATTTAGCAATAATATTATATTATTCCCTTATAGATAAGCCCTCTAGCTTATCCCCTTTCCTAGGCTCTTAGCCTCCCCCTTTCCCTTCCTGGTGGAGTTTAGTCTCCCATACTCTTTTATCATGGTTGGTCTACACATAGTGATGTATTTTATTAATGATATGAGTGTTTACAAATATAAAAATAGGCTCACTAGCCTTTAGCATCTAGGCTCTCCAGCCTAATAATCACATAAGCCTTTTTTCCTATAACAACCTGGATCACCGGCCTATAAAACATATTTACATTCACAATTACAACTGGGGATTTGTCTTGAGATACTACAATCCCCTCCCCTTATTTATGCACTATCCTTAGTGCATTATATACCATGTACAATTAAAAAATTCTTCAAAAAGCTCAAAGATTTTTCTATTGGAAGCTTTGTATCCAGCTGGTGATTTTCTTTCAAGCACCATTTCTTTTATTCATATTGTAGCTAGAATTCATTTTCTCTATTCCATAGAGATTCTTCAGGAAATAATTCAACTCATTGTTCCATTTGACACACCTTCATTATGATAGATACCATGCCATAAGCACTCCTGAGTTTCCTCTTCCTTGTTTCACTCACCCTTCCAGGCTCAGGTATCCCATCACTTCTACATAGTCCTTCAGCGATCCATCTTGCCAAGGGTTTCAAACACAAGGAGAGGGCCAAATCATTATTAGAACCCCACCAAGGTTCTAAATTTTAAGGGATCCAGTGTCTCCAACCGTAGTTTGTCTTCCCAAGCATTCCAAATTTAATCAATATTATCTCATCCACATCAAACACATGCAGTTATCATGAGAGAACACAAAAAAACATTTAGAAACTTAAACTTATTTCATAAGGAATTCAACTTTTCCCCAAAATATGAAATTTTATCTCGTAGTTTTTTTTTCATGGCTGTTGCAATAGTAGGATGCAGTCTTCCTTATGGATTTCAGAAAGCACCATATTGAATACCATTTTTCCTCCAATGCTTCCATCTTGCATTCAACCAACATATTGTCAGTATTACCTATACATCATACTTTCATTGAAACATGTACCAAAACCTTACTAAGTGATATTAGAATTGTCTACACCTAACAATTCAATCACAACTACCAAACAATTTATTAAATAGAATGAATTATCATTCTATGCATATGCATGTTCACAATTAATATCAGTAAGTTCATTACTACATTTTCTAAATACAAAATTTCCTATAGTCAATTCTCATGTGACTACTTGACTTGCAATTTTCCTGTTTCAATGTCCTAACAACTCTTGAAACGTTCTCAACTCTATGAGTTTGTAACATTTCAATTGTTAGTATTATTATTTCCATTAAATAACATATATGCATGCATTCACAAAATGCATTCGACAAATGCATTCAAGCATACAATTCTATCATGCATAAGTGCAACTCTACCACTTACTATGCATGAGTGCAATTGTGAATGCATATCTATTCAATGCACCTTTGCAATGATTTTCATAATGCTCTATATCTAGGTCATGCATCTCACCATTGTAAATTGGAAGTCTGGCCAATGCCTAGACACATTCTCCATATAATTCCTAATGTCTTCTCAATTATTTGGACACCTTCCTTTTCAACCCGAACACTACACCAAGAAGGTAATTTAGTGGTGTTCATTAGTGTTAGAAAAAAGGTTGCAATCCAAGTATTATTTAGAAGTAGGAAGTTCATTGGATATTTGTGTGGTACGTAGCCTTTCCATATCCATACCTTTCCATAACCAGCCATATCATGGTCTCATACATGACTATCTTTTCCCGCATCCATTCCTATAACAGGTTCATACCCTTTATTTCTTTGGTTATTACCTCATAACCAAATTAACATGACATGCTACTATGTCAGTGTATGCATTCAAAAACTAAGAATCTTTGATCATTATTATAGGCCTCCATCCTTTACCATACCTAGTGGTATCTTATTCCCATTGATGCATTCAAATAATACTATACTGTGATTTTATAAATAAATCTGGCTGAGGAAATTCTTACCTAAATTTCCTTCAACAATTATGAAACATAATTTTATAAAATACTTACCTGCATAGCTACCATTAAATGAATTTCATGCTACTTGGTTAGCTAATAATAATATAAGTTCTTATGCCTCCTTTTCCAACATTATAATAAACACTTCAACTTTATGTTTTCACCTTCCATATCCAACAACATCAGTAGCAACACTTGCAAACATGCAAGAATTCTCTCTTTTTGTGTATAGTTGTCCAACAAGCCATAACATAATTGATGCTACAGTAATTGGAACAACCTCTCTCTCCTTGTATCACTTTTTCTTGTTGATCCCAAAAGTATTCAATTCTTCCCAGATTCTTGAATTTTCTTATGCTCTCACTCTTATCACTATACATGATTATTTTTGACCTGAGCACTTTCTAGCCAAATCACTCTTGGCTATTTTTTCATTTCTAGACAAATACTATGATGATATTAACCTTCAGTATTCATTATTTTCTGGATCCATCTAACCCAAATCACACTTGGACAAATTATAATTCCAAACATGATGTTTTATAGACTTTGGGTCTTCAATATCCATTTACTTTTCAGAATTGAACTACTTTATCCCTTTCCTGATTGAATACTTTAGCACTTGAGGTTTCTTGCACCATTCTCTTCTCTTTTCTTAGCCAACTAGCCTCAAACTTAACTAACATATCCAATCTCTAGCATACTATAAGGATGCACATATGCCTTCTTTGCTATCTATATAGAATTAACAGGAACTAATTAACACTTATTTTAATTTATCATCATAATTTCCAATGATATTTACAACCTATGGGAATGTTACTCATGGCTCTATGCCACTTGAGATGGATTCTTGTCAGGCACCATCTCTTTTGCATTCAAAACCAAGCATATAACCATTTTATTCTTCATAGTTCCTTATTGATTCCTCTACAGAAATTCATTTCTTTTTAAAGTTCTTCTTGGCTTGACATCTCCATGCTAGAATATTTCTTATCTAATTTGCACACTTGTATCCATATATTATCCTCATATTAATTTCCAGCATTCAACTATTACTTGGATCCCTCTCATCCAACTCCTACATGACAAAATTACATTTCCAGTCATGCTCTCTAATTAACCTTGGATATTTAACACCAGTTTCTTTCGTGAAGCAATTGATTTAGCCTTTCCTTGACTGAACATATGAACACTTGGATTTACTTAATGAACCGTCACTTCCTCCTGTCTTCACCTATATAATTTTCAACCTAACATTCATAATAAAATTATATCATGCCATATTGATGCCCTTCATACCATGATCCACTACTCACTCTGATAGAAATAATGGAGGTGCTATCTCCAAACCATAGAACTGATCCTTGGAGATGTTACATCTTATCTCCAAATATACTCCTTGTTTCTCTTTATTAGAAAACATAACATTTTAACCTATCGATCTTTTAGATAAGATATGCCCAAACTATACTGCCTTATCTATACATTGGCATCCTTTAGAGTGAATGGAATTTCACTACATCATTCAGTACATGATCTACTCTTATATCCAAATTCCATTGAGCACTTGGATTAACATGAGTGGATTTCCTATAGTGGGTTTCCAAAACTTCATGGTTGCACCTAGATTCATATATAAACATTCTTCAGTCTTGGCCTTTGATCATCTTGTGGGATATTCTTGACATAACATTATATCCTCAACTTCCTCAACTCATTCTTGATACCAGGTCCAAACTCTTTCATATTCTACAAAACCATCATTTTTCTTCATAAATAATATTGGGGCACCCAAAGGTGACACATTTGGGCATATATACCCCTTCTTCAGAAGCTCTTCAAGTTTCATTTGCAATTCCTTCAATTCTGGTGTACTTATCTTATAGAGGGTCTTGGATGCTAGGGTTGCTCTAGACATCAGATTGATGAAGAAATCAATATCTCTTTTAGGAGGTAATCTTAGTATTTCTTTAAATACATCATCAAAATACTTTAGGATTTCATAATCTTCAATATTTGACACCTTATCCTTAAGTGTTTTCTTCCATATGAGCTACAATATTTGACTTCATTTTATGTAACATTTCTTCCACTACAATGTTGAAGTTTCTATGATAGTTACTATCCATGTCCTCCATTGTTTCAGCTTGTTGTACACTATGAACAATCCTCACTTTTTTGACCCCTATGAGGACAATCTCTAAACATATGATATCCCCCCTACAACCCTAACATTTAATAGATGGTTGTCTTGGCCTTTACTATGTTGTCTCAATCATTCTAGGTTCCATAATGCATTAGAATTATTTCTTTTGATTTTTTTGAGAATTGACTATCCATATCAATGTCCGAGTGAATAATTATATTATACTATCCAAGATATTTCCAACAACTGCTTTCATGCTCAAATCTACGTTTTGAGAAGAAAGTTATGGATATTTGAAAATTGTTCTTCTTGGGAGGTAATCCCTGTACAACTGTTCCTCTTCTTCATAGATGAATTAGCTCTTGGACCGATGTTGGATCCTCATTTTAGGTTTACAAGATTATGTAATTTCCCTCATTTGCAGGTTCGTAGAAATCATAACCCCACAGATACCTTCTCTAAGCCCCATTCGGTATTTAAAACAAAAATTTAGGCACTATCTCCTTTACTTCGACCCCTAATCTCATGTGGCCCTGGGCTATGACCAAGCACTTAGCTAAAATTTTCTTATTCGAAGCTTCAAGAATTCAGCGCTCCAGAACTTTGAGCTTCAGAGGTTTCACCTTCACCACACTTTATTTCCCTCGAATGCCAAATTGGCGAACTTTCGAACAGATGCTTCTTCGGAGCGTCGTGGCTCCGATACTTCAGAACTTTGGGATTCGGAGGTTCTTACAACATCACACCATATTTCTCCTAAACGCCTAACTGGTGAACTCTGAGAGAATCTCTTTGGAGCATTATTACTCCAGTGCTCTAGAGCTTCAAACACCTTACAACTTCACACCTTAAATATCCTGAACACCAAATTTTTGAACCTCCAATATCTCATTAGAAACTATGCACCAGAGGTGCTGCGTGGAAAAAATATGGAGATGACACATAGCCCAATTGATGAGTGACAAGTGTCAAGTTCTAATAGTCACAAAAGGTCTGTGAAAAGAAAGAAACAAGATGACAGGTCACTCTCATAAAGTGGGTCCACGTCACCCTAGGTGACGTCATCATGCCACTTCACTTCGGTGCTCCGAAACTTCAAAACTCCAGGCTTCAGAGTATTTCACACCAGCACACTTCAAAACACCCGGACACCGAAGTTTAGAACTCCTGAACAAGTGATCTATGGAGATTCAGGGCTTTGAAAGTTCTTGGAATTTGGAACTCCAGGCTTCGAAGAACTTCCAAAAATAACACTACATTCCCTTCAAATGTCGAAGTGGTGAACTTCCAAACTAGCAGTTCAGCACTACATTACTTTGGTGCTTCAGGATTCGGGATTTCTGACCATGCAACCACACGAATCACCCAAATGCTGAATTGGCGAACTACTCTGATGCTCCTAGGCTCTGGAGCTTCAAGCTTTGAGAATTTCCGTAACTCCAATGCAAATACCTCCGAACTGCCGAATGTTAGAACTGAGATCAATGACTCTTGCTTCTCCCACAGTCAATGACTAGGATCTCCTCTTGAACTTCTAGCTTTGGGAGTTCTCACAATGATGTAATTTATTAATGATATGAGTATTTACATATATAAAAATAGGCTCATTGGCCTTTATCATATAGGCTCTCTATCCTAATAATCACATAAGCATTATGGCCTATAATAACCTGGCTCATCATCCTATAAAACATATTTACATTCATAATTACAATTGGGGCTCGGTCTTGGAATATTACACCTATACCATACTATGTACCATATACCATACACCATATACCATGGAATGTTTCATCTCAAAGAAACTATGCATGCCCCTCATGCATACATCACCATACAACATGAATATCCCTCAATCAAGTACAAGTAGATCAAAGGTGTGAACTAAAGGAAATCATATTAGTATTGTATCATACATAAGATTTCTTCTCACTTAGCCAACCAATCAACATATACCATATCCAAGTACCACAACCAACACACCAAGAATTCCCCAAGCATTCAACACATCATAAGCAAATCTAACTATCAAAACTAGCACAAAAACATACAAGAACTAATGTAGTTGACCTGAACCTGTAGAATGATGACATCTGTACTTTCTTTAGACTTCAGGGACCTGGGATTAGCATTTATACTAAATTTACTAGTGCCTCACTAAACAGACACTAGCTAAACCACAAGGATGCCTCACTTGACAGATATTTTGAAACTCGCAAGGATGTCAATAATTAGGGTTTTTCAAAAACCCTTTCCTTCTGTAGCTTAGAAAATTTCATAATTTTCCCGCACCTTCTTCTCTGCCTCAGACTTCCCATCGTATTCACAAAAATTCCAATATAGACCATACGCATACACTAAACCATTCAGTAAACCATAACAATTCACTAGATCACAAGATATATTATCAATGAATAAGTTTGTGAGTGTGTTTATATGAATGAATCCATGAGGTGTATTTATACTTTTCCTAGTGTTGGTTTATATATTTCTTTCACTTCTTGGGTTGACCCAGGTTTGGATCTCAACAGATTTCCAACAAAACCTTCTAAAACTATCGACCCTCCTGATAAACTAGAAGGCAACACAACGCACAAAGTGCACTACGTAGTGTCACCCGAGATATCTTTATGGGTGACTACGATTCTCAAGTGCTTTCATTCTAGGAATGAGTGGGGATCTGAGAGTTTATTTTATCTTCTTCATGCATTAATCTTGTAATTCATTCAAGTATTTCAAGGATCTATTCATCTTTAGTCTCATGCATGCATTCTAATACATCTATCTTAACCATTCATTCACAAACTCATCATTAACAGAATGTAAACATACAAGAAACATCACATAGGACACAAGTTTTATCGTGGTTCACCCCCTCCTGGGATACATCCACAAAGATTTGGCTTCTCTTCTTTTTTATTTAATCTGCTGCAAAATATGGCATTGCGCACATTACATCCCCTATCATACAAGCTTGATGAGGTTAAGGAACCTGTGTGAGGCAGACTAGATCACACTATGCTCCTTATCCTGTGACCTAACCCTCAAAATATTTCCTACTTGACTCTTCTATCACATTATTACAATCATAATAACCACTGAACCTCAACAAAAACCCTCTTACAACCACTGAAATCATAACCTATAACTCCTATGTTCTTATTTATACTATTTTGCATGCTTATATTCATTACAATATTTATCAAAAACCCTAACCCTATCATGGTTAGGATTTCCTACTTGCACGCCGCGTTGTTTTTCCTCTTGCATGTTGTTTTTCCTTCTTTTTATGCATGTTACTTTTCCTCTTGCATGTTGCTTTTCCTCGTGCATACTACTTTTCGTGTGAGTTGTTATTATCCAAAATTAGGCATGCACTCAAAAATAACCTTCCTTCTCAAAATAGGCCTACGCCCAATAGGCCCCCAACATTGACATGTGGCTCATCCCAATCCACTCAGGTGGTGTGCACTCCCTGAACTACCCTGTCCAAACTAAGGAACTTTTCTTCTAGTTCCTTTCCTTTTTCCATCATCTGTGCAGCTTATCTTATTAGCACCTCTACTGTCTATGCTATTATCTCCTCCTACATTAATGTTTCTCTCTCGGTTTGTGCATGTGATCTACTTGTCTTCTCTTCTTCCAACTGCGCAATCATCTGTGATGCTTGTTCTTGGAGGGGTTCCAATTCATCTTGTCTGTCTTGCTTCAGTGTCTACGTTGTTTTCAACTCTGTTTGCAAAATCTTCATTTCTTGGGTTCCCTTCAAGCACTCTATGATGCTCACTGTTGTGTGTCATTGCTTGAGTTATTCTATGAAAATGCTAATTCTCTCCTATTCCTAGTCCCACTGTTGAACCTTTTCATCTTTATTGAGGATAGTCCATATCTGCATTATTCTGTTGTACAACTCTTCTACTTCACTGAATTCTGTCTCCATCTCAGAGATATAGAGTGAATATTCCTATTCTCTTTGTTCTCGGACCTCGGGAGGGGTCATAGAGTTGAGCCTTTCCTTGAGATCCTCAATTTCCTGCTTGTATCTATCAATTGTTTGTGAGATTATGTTGATCTTATCTTCTGCACTCCTCTGCGGTGCTTACATGTTTTCTGGGATGCAATCATAAACTATTGTTAATCCTTGTTCTAATTTATCTGTGCATTATTTCTCCTCCTCTTTCTCTAAGGTTAGTTGGTCGCATGTGATTTGTAGCATTTCAATGATTCCTTTACCCACCTCCAATTTTGTTTCATCTGCGTGGGTCCTGGACTTCACTTCTTGTATGACACTGGCCTGGAGTCTGTATAGTTCCTTGGTGGGTATTTGTACCATGAAAACTTCCAATTTTTACACATCCCCCAAGGGTTTCTGTGTATTATCTTGATCCAATCCTATCATTTTATGCGTGATCATAAATGTCTCCTTGGCATGGACTATGAACTACACTGTCTCCTCTCCTTCTTTCTGCATAGGTGGCCACTGTGTCTTTTCCTATTGTTCCGTTGTGGCCTGTGATGTTGCTTGGCTCCATAGTTGTTGCATATTCTCATGGACCTATATGAAGTTGTCCATGATATCTTCTCGTTGTGCTTCTACAATGTGGGACACTTATTCCCCCATATCTTAGACCTTGTCTGTGACTAACTATGCATCATCCTCTGTCAGGGTCATGTCTGGGTCCTCTGTGTCATATTTCCTTTTCTTGCGCACCTCTTTTTCCTATGTTGGATGTGAGGGATGTGCCCCACTTGTAGTAACTTGGGTCCTTTATTCTCTAGCCTATGAAGTATCATTTTTTCCAGTCTGTGGTTGATTTCATGTCCTTATGGTTGTTGTTGTCCTCCTTGGTCGTTTCGGTACTACACTTCTTCCGGTTGGATGATTTTGCACTATAGTCATTCTAGTACTATCGGTTCTGTTGTTTTTTCTCGCCGAAGAGCCTGCTTCAGCCTTGTCCTTAGGCCTGGAGGATTGTGTCATGCCTATCATCATGGCTAGTTTTGTTACTGGTAGCTTCCACTGTGCAGGGAAACCTTTAATTATCCATTCCACTTTGTATTTGGTGACGCGGTACTGCATTTCTATCCATGTGTTCTTTGGATCCCTTATGTCTTGGATACACATGTGGTGCTTGGACGCCTTGAACTTGGTTATCCCCTCTTTCTCCTAGAATACCTCCATAGGCATGTGTCACACATTATTTGTGTGTTGTTGTATCTCTTCTAGCAGCATTGCAAAAACTATGTTGTTTTCTTGTTGTGTTTTGTTGTCCTTGGCCTGCCAGAGGGACTCATATCTAGTCGCATAACATTTCCCTTTCCTATCCAGGAAAGGTGAGAACTTTGGCTCCTGCCATCCTACCAAGCGATAAGGATGATCAACCAGGAGTAATGGAACTCAGTTATGTTGTCTTTCATGTCTCTATAATCTATCAAAATCTTATTCAATAGGTGTGGTGCCCAGCTGAAGATTACCCCTTTCATGCATTGTTCGACTAATGAAATAATGTTTGTGAGCGCTTCTTCTTTATGGAATTTACTCAACAGTTTGAAATCCATAATCGTGTTGGTGAACCTTGTAGCATTATCATTGATATATTTGATTACAATTCCCCTATTACCCCGACTGGTGCCAAACTACGCTTTAACCAGCTCTGTGATTTCTTTCTCGCACGCCTTGTTATCCAAGTATTCCTCTGGTTGTGTGCTGAATGTAGGGAGTCCTGTGATTTTGGAAATTAGTGCCACATCTATCTGTACTCGCATGTACATCCATAGGATTCCTTTGTGTATGCGGGTGACTAGTTGTTTAATGCAGATCCCGACGTTCTTACCACGCCCGACATGTGGTATATCCAACAGGTTCATGATGCCCGAATTGTAGAGCCTCGTTATCCACTGCGTGATATCCATTATGGGTTTTCCAAGGGGTCCAAATTCCCCTGTGTTTATTAAATAAATTTCCTCAGCAAAATCTAGGAATTTGGTTGCATTGCACACATCATGGTTTGTGTACCTGAGTTTTGGTACCTTCCCTAGCATATCATCCACAACAATCACTGCGTTTGAGAGATATGGGAGTGTAACATCCATGGTGTCTAGCACCTTTATTTTTTGTCCCGCGGCAGATGGGTCTACCTCTGCTACGTCTGCATTCTCTTCTTCCATTTCAGACTCCAATCGGTCGGTGATATCTTCGACCAACACTTCCTCGCCTTCATGGTACTGTCGTGGTCCCATTGTTTCGTCGGGCATCGCAGGTGTCTTAGGGTTAGGGTTTGGGATACCATTCTGGGCCCTAGAGCTCTGCCCTATTTCTCCTTGCTACATTGTCGATGTTTCTTCCTCAACCCGTGTTGTGTTTATTTATTCTGTGTCCGAGGTGGTAACATATTCTAGCTTGACCACATTCTCGGGTTGTGGCATTATTTCCTTACGCCTTTGCCCTGCTGAGTAACCCAGACATATTGGCCTGGTGTGCCAAACTTTGGTGGGATCATCCTCTCTCGAATTCACACACTTTCTTTCTTCTACATAAAATGATAGATAGGGAACGCACTCTATTTCTCTCTATGTGCTAAAAAATCACTAAGTGTTGAATAAGCACGTGCTTTCCACCTTTTATAGACCTGGTCGTATTTATTTTTCACTTTTTGCATGCATTTGCATCGAGTGTAATTTTTCCTACGTGCTTTCTTCTGATTTTTGTCACGGTAAGTATTGCATGCAACTTTTTTCCGCACTTTCTTATGGCTTAGTCAACTTCAATGTCTTTTTTTGTTTTTCTTTCGTTTTCTATTTTTTTTTTTTTTTCTTCTTTTTCTCCTTTTTATTTCTTTTTATCATTTTTTTGTCCTAATATCTGCTATAGTACACTTTATACATTCCTTTCTCACTGCATTGTGTCTTTTAAGAATTAGGAGTTCGATTGTCCCTATACAGTTTCAGTCGAATCTCATTGATCATTCCTTTGAGTTTTGTTCCATCCAAATCTTTTAGTTGCACAGATCTCCCATCTGTGATAGTATTTACTTCATAGGGACATAGCCAATACATTCTAAAATTATCAGGATGTTGAAAAAATTTGTTGTCATAGAGAAGGACTAGGTCTCCCTCCTTAAAACTCTTCTTCTTAATATGTCTATCATGTCAGGATTTGTCTCTTTCTTTCTGTACTTCCTGGTGAAATCATGCCAGAATCATGTCCTCTTCCATTTCCATTACTTGACTTAACCTCTCCTATACTGCGCCTGTTTCTATCATGTTGGTAATTGCTACTATGCATAGACTGGGTACCAAAACTTTTAATGTTACTACTTCTTCCTTCCCATACACCAATCTAAATGGTGTCTGTCATGTCAACTTCTTACATGTGGTCCTATATGCACATGGTATTGCTAGTATTTTCAAGTCCCAATCATCCCTGTTGACATTGCAGATCTTGGTCAGAGCATTTTCCAATATCTTATTAAAGGTTTCTACTGTTCCATTTGCCTGAGGATGGTATGGTGTACTCTTCTGGTGATAGACTTCAAAATCCTCAGCCATAGCCTTGATGGTATTGTTTATAAAGTGAGTGCCTTGGTCACTCATCAAAATCCTTGGACATCCAAATCTGGTGATCACTTTCTCAAACAAGGAGTTTGATGTTGTCTCTGCACTACAGTCTTTGGCTAATGCTATTTTTTCCCATATTTTTAAGTATTCACTCATAGTAATGATATATCTATCTCCAGACCTTTTTGTTGATGGATTGATTGGTCCAACAAAGTATATTTCCCATTTTTCAAATACCTACAAAGTTACTTGTGGTCTTAGAGGCATCTCATCCTTTCTGTTGGGTTTTCCAACCCTCTGACAAACATCACATTTCTAGCAATATTCCTTGGCATATTTATGGACTATTGGCCACCATAATCCTACACACAACAGCTTCTGCGCGGTAGCTTTGCCTGCATAGTGTCCTCCAGCTATACCTTCATGAGCTTCTACCGAAATTCTAGTGCGATATATTACATGAAAGGAAACTTAGAATCATACTTGTATTTTGTAAGTTAGTATTTTTATTATGATTTTAAACAATTTAAGTTAATGAACAAAATAATCATTTATAAAATGTGTCAAAACAAAAGATAAATAATTTTAATTTTAATTATATAATTAGTTTCCAAAAATGAATTTATAAACATAAAAACATGGTATAAATCCTAATATTATTATAGCTCCTTCTTAACATTATTAAAGATAGAAAACACTAAAGAACATAATATCCATTAAGAACATAATATTAAAGAACATAATATCCACTATGACTAAAAATTCATAATGTTATTAATTTAAATACATAGTAAGATGAAGAATTTTAATTGACTAGTTTAGCACTAAGAAAATGCAAGAATGCTATTTCGAAAACTTTTTATAATTATTAAATTTCGGACTTTAAAAACTCTTAATAATTGTTAAATTAGACTTTGTCAACTTTGTTTTAGTGTCTCTATATATAAATAAGTAGATAATTATTGAGGCTTATTTAAACCATGAGTAGGAAGGGTATGTTACTAATTATGCTAGATTAACCATACAAAAAGACATAAACATATCTATGAAAACGATGGTTTTAGTATTTCATATAGACATGTTGGTATAATATTTGTTATCCTTTTATGTTTATGTTTTAATATTTTTAAGAGTACATCTAAATAACCAAATATTTTTATTTATAAAATTGATTATTATTATTAATTTAATTTCAAAGAAAAGAAAATACCTTATTTAATTTTAAAATAACTATCACTGGAATACCACTCTTATAACTGAATAAACAACAATACATTATATCAATAATACAATACATTATTAAATATTTTTGCTTAAGATTTTATACATGGATTTGCATATTATGGAACCCTAAAATACTCAACTAACACCAAATTAATATAAGTTTTCTTTATTCATTCTGCAATCGATTAATATTAAGTGAGGGACATAGGGACATTTCAAGATATCTGCCCATTAAGATTTTCTCCACTTTTCTTCTGGGTGGATTCCAGGCATCAAGAGTTTAGATTATAATATTCTTTAATTTTCAAATAACTATCACTCTAACACAACTCTTACAAGTACTCTTAGATAAGTAACAATACAATATATTTGTAATACAAAACATTAAACATCATAAAAATTTACAGACACCTTGCAAGAGATAACTACATATATAATCCGTGAAACCAATTACATGTATGATCCATGAAACCAAACAACTATTCCTCAATAAGTAACAATACAATATATATGTAATACAAAACATTAAACGTCTTTGCAGACACCTTACAAGAGATAACTATATATATAATCCTTGAAACCAATTACATGTGTGATCAGTGGAACCAATTCCTAGTTGTATCACCCAATAAACATAGAATTGTAGATATAAAAGATAAATATAAAATAAAGTTGGAAAATAAATATACAAGTAGATCTCAAATATAATTTGGTCATTAGATAAGATCACATTTAATCCATTTCTTGAAGGATCCAAATTAGTGACAAACAACCTTACATATACCTGATGAGAGAGAAGGTATTATGCATTCGTAAATGTCCATTGTATGAATTGGGGAAGATATGGATACAACAAAGAGATACTGAAGAACATGCAATGGATGCTTCAGTCTATTGGTGTGAATGGTCTGATATCCCTGGTATAGGGTTTAGTAAAAGATTGGTTGTTAGGGTAGATCCACCTCGACATCTTTTATAGAGAAAATTGTACCGCCCTCCTTAGGTTTGCCAGAAAACTGGAAAAGAAGCTGTGTGGAAATAGTTCAGTACATGACGATTATGCAGGTCGCAAGTTGTGAAATAATTCCACCGACGAAGTGGTTTTTGAAGAGCAGGTAAGTATTTACAGAATGAGATTAGCCAAGGTCTTTAAAAATCCTTCATTTGTTCATTGGAGTCATTTCCAGTCATAATACCTTTTTGATTTGTTGTCCTAAACTTACAAATTTCACTAGTTTTCAGCTCTACTTCCAAAATGAGTTCTTCAAAAGAAGGTTGCGCTTCACGGTGAATACAAGTGTTTAGCAATGTGTAGCCAATGGCCCTTTCAGTAACCCCATAATGGTAATGGTTTCCTTGAATAATGTTTAAAATTGAAACCTCAAGTATAATATTACAAGCACGGTGCAACTTCAACATTGATATTCAAGTGCAATTCCTTTGGTGTAATTACCTCTGCATTGGTAAATGTCAGTCTAACCCCTTTTGCTTCTGCAAATTCCATCAAAGTAGAATATTCATTGGATTTTAACTTGACATTACAGTGCCAGATCCATAGGTTTTTTAATAATCTAAAAATTATTGTCAATTATGAGCTTAAGCAGTTCGTTGGGATGAGAATTTTAAAGGTTTTTCTCTTGGCTATTTTCATTTATAGATAAAAAAGAAAAACTGGTTTTTGATCTAAAACCTGAATAATTCTATTTATGTCCAATAGTAAAAGAAAACATTTAATCATCTCATTTAATATTGCCTGGCATACACTGGATATACCTTAAATTCAATATATTGGCAAAGAATGATATACATGGTTATATGTTATGGCAAAGAAGCCAAAAAAACACAGTCGAAGATGATCACATTCATAATTTAAATTCTTTTTGCTAAATTTCCCAAACCAATCTCGTCTTTTAAATAAGCATGTTGTCATAACTCAATTCACAGATTTTACTTGCGTAGCACCTCATTTTCTCTCTTTTAGCTGAAAGATCTTGGACTTTTCTCTATATATGGCGAACTTAATTTATGACTTTTCGCACTTTCTCTACACAGTATGTTTACCCTACCAAACACAAACATCCAACTTCTATTTATTAAAAACCCTGATATCTCAAAACCCTAAATGTGCATATCAAAAACATACCCCAAGATTTCCATATGGGAGCAATGATCTAAGCGCTGAAAACTGAAAATAGTTCTTTCATTTGTTTATTCCACTAATCGGATTGCAATTACTCCATACTCTTTGATGAGATCGCTCCAAGAGAAATGGTGAAAGCAAGAGGAACGATCTCATCAAAGTGTATGGAGTAATTGCAATCCGATTAGTGGCATAAACAAATGAAAGAACTCGTTTAAATTTTTAGCGCTCAGATCATTGCTCCCATATGAAAATCTTGGGGTATGTTTTTTCTCTGCACATTTAGAGTTTTGAGATATCAGGGTCTTTAAGAAATAGAAGTTGGATGTTTGTATTTGGCAGGGTAAACATACTGTGTAGAGAAAGTGGGAAAAGCCATGAATTACGTTCTTCATATATAGAGAAAAGTCCAATATCTTTCAACTAAAAGAGAGAAGATGAGGTGTTGCGCAGGTAGAATCCGTGAATTGAGTTACAACAACATGATTCTTTAAAAGAAGACGAGATTGGTTTGGGAAATTCAGAAAAAATAATTTAAATTATGAATGTGATCATCTTCGACTGTGTTTTTCTGGCTTATTTGCCATAACATATAACCATGTATATCATTCTTTGCCAATATGTTGAATTTAAGGCATATCCAGTGTATGATAGGAAATATTAAATGAGATGATTAAATGTTTTCTCTTACTATCTTACTATTGGACATAAATAAAATTATTCATGTTTTAGATCAGAAACCAGTTTTTCTTTTTAATCCATAAATGCAAAAAGCTAAGAGAAAAACCTTTAAAAATCTCATCCCAGTGAACTACTTGAGCTCATAATTGACAACGATTTTCAGATTATTAAGAAACCCATGGATCTGGCCACTGTAATATCAAGTTAAAATCCAATGAATATTCCACTTCGCTGGAGTTTGCAAAAGCAGAAGGGGTTAGACTGACTTTCACCAATGCACATGTAATTACACCAAAGGCATTGCACTTGAATCTCAATGCTAAAGCCGCACCTTGTTTGCAATATTATACTTGAGGTTCCAATTTTAAACATTATTCAAGGAAACCATTATGGGGTTACTGAAAGGGCCACTGGCTGCACATTACTAAAGACTTGTATTCAAACTACAATTTTTTTTCACCGAATCCACTAGTTATTCATCATGAAGTGAAACCTTCCTTCGAAGCACTAATTTTGGAAGTAGAGCTGAAAACTACTGCAATTTCCAGGTTGAGGACAACAAATCAAAAAGGTATTATGATCGAAAATAACTCCTATGAACAAATGAAGAATTTTTAAATACCTTGGCTAATTTCATTCCGTAAATACTTACCTGCGCTCCAAAAATCACTTCATCAGTGGCTTATTTCACAACTCGCGACGTGGATAATCGTCATGTACTGAACTATTTCCACACGGTTTCTCATCCATTTGTCTGGCAGACCTGAGGAGGGCGGTACAATTTTCTCTATAAAAGATACAAGGCGGATCTACCCTAACAACCGATCGTTTACTAAACCCTGTACCAGGGATATCGGACCAATGCCACCAATAAACTGAAGCATTCATTGCATGTTCTTCAGTATCGCTCTCTGTTGGATCCATCTCCGCCCCCATTCATAGAATTGACATTTACTAGTGCACAATACCTTCTCTCTCGTCAGGTATATGTAAGATTTTTTTGTCACTAATTTGGATCTTTCAGGAAATGGATTAAATGTGATCTATTTGCAGATTTATTTTCCAATTTTATTTTAGATTTATCTTTTAGATCTACAATTTTAAGTTTATTTTAATCTATACATTATAATAATAATAATAATAATCTATTTTTAAGGTCACGGCTAAGCCACACCAAATTGGAAAAGTTTACGAAGGTATACATACCCTACCCCCTTTAGATTTGAACTTATGACCTCTTAAGAGGAAACACATGTTCTTAACCATTAGACAAATGTATCAATAGTGTTAATGTATTAATAATATTAATTTATTAATATGATTAATGTATTAATAATATATATAGTATTAATATATTAAAAATAATACTATTAATGTATTACTTTAATATATTAATGTATTACTTTAATATATTAATGTATTACTTTACTATATTAATATATTACTTTAATAATGTATTACTAACATAATTAAGCTTAATGTATGACTACTTTATTGATATATTATTAATGTACTATGTTCTAATTGAATTGATATTTTATTAATGTTTTAATGTCATTTATACATGATCATAAGAAACTATAATCATGATCAACTATAGTCAACCATATTCATTTTAAATATATGTATTAATGCATTACTTTATTGTAATAATATATATAATGTATTAATTATATATACTATTAATGTACTAATAATATATATAGTATCAATGTTTTACTTTATTAGTGTATTAATAATTGAGCAATACATTAATTAATAAATATATTACATTATTAATGTTTTAGTCAATTAATATCTTAATTTATACATTAATGTAAATTAATACTTTAATTTATACATTTTTATTGTATTACATTAATGTATTAATAAATCATTAATTTATATAAATTAATATAATGCATTAATGTATTAAATTAATACTATTATTATGCATTATTACATAAATATAATAATTAATTTAATATATTAATGGTCATCCATGATCATTATATTAATGGTCATTGTTGTTGCTAGTAAATATGAGTATTTAATAAATCTATATTAAAAAAAAAATCATACCATATCCATGTCTTCTAGAAAACCTTGAATTATGTAATATACTTGAATAATATAATCTATATTTTGAAAATTTTATAAAAAAAATTGCAACTCTATTTATATTATTTATATTATTAGCAAGATATTATGTTATGTATGATATTTGAAATTTAAATTAAAAATAAAATTATATTCCATTATATATGAAATTTGAAATTTAGATTCAAAGTGAAATTATTGAAACATTACAATAATTTCCAAACCTTGAATAATGTAATATATATATTTGATTTTTTTTTTTTTTAAATTGCAGCTATATTTATATTATTATATTTTTAACAAGATATTCTTATATATATATATATATGAAATTTGAAATTTAAAATAGAAGTGAAATTATTGACACATTACAATAATTTCTAAGGAGATGAGATATACTAATAGAAATGTTTCCAAAAAAAAATATTTAAGATTCATAATTAAAAGTAAATTTTAAAATTTTAGAATTCAAATAATAATAATAATAATAATCTATTTTTAAGGTCACGGTAAAGTCTACGAAGGTATACATACCCTACCCCCCTTAGGTTGTATTATAATAATCTATTTTTAAGGTCACGGCCAAGCCAGCACACCAAATTTGGTGTATGAGACCCCCTTGTTTGTGGGACAAGGGACCCCCCTCCGCCCAACGATTTGACTGGTAAAGTCTACGAAGGTATACATACCCTACCCCCTTCTAGATTTGAACCTGTAACCTCTTAAGAGGAAACACATGTTCTTAACCATTAAACCCATTCAATAAAAATATTTTAAAGATAAATTGGGAAAAAAACATATTAACTGAATTAATTAAAATAGGAAAAAGACTAAAGGATAAAAATTATAAAAATAAAATATATTTAATGTAATCTAAAATGTACAAGAAATGATTTCCTCCACTCTCTTCAAAAACAAGAAACAGATTGTTGCTCACCAAAAGCAGCCGTTGGATCTCTTGATTACTGTAAGCAAGAAAGGATTTTAGTTGCAATTACGTCCAGCCGTTGGATCTCTTGATTACTGCAAGGAAGAAAGGGTTGTAGTTGCAATTACGTCCAGTACACATCCACCACAGACCTCTTCCAACTAAGAGAATAGGCGGACAATATGACGAGAAATGTAGATCGCTGCCAACTACGCCATTGTCCATGCAGATATCTTACATTATGTGGCCACGAATTTCACCAGCTTGATCTAGCATATTGCTCTTTCTTCACTGTTAGATTTAATTCGTCATTGGATTCTTTTCAACTATAGTGTGATTACATATATTTTACATTACAAATGAACACATGTAGCTTATGCGAATCACAGTGCCCATATACAGCAACACAGACCTACAATTTCTTGGATTTGAACAGATCTATATCTTTGTTTACAAATTAGAAAGATCTTTTCAAACGACAGACTGAAAGAATCGATTTTAGATATGTATAAAAAAGACACATCAATGGGGAAAATGTGGCCGGATTTGTGCTAAATTTCTTGCACGCATAGCAGTAGTGGATATTGTGCTACAGATCCATTGCTAATATTCAGCGGATCTGTGCGCTGGGCAGATATTAAATAGATATTTATATCTGTTTACAAATTAGGCAGATCTATAACTGAGATCTACCAACGAGGAATGATATTTCACAGATTTACAACAGATATATAATAGATCAGATCTATTTACAACAAAGAATAGATTTACCTGATTGAATGTCTTTTAAGCGTGCTAATGATGCTTCAATCCACTTTCAATGGAAAACTTTTTGGCTTCATTTCACATCATTAGCTTCACAGATCGACTACTATGAAGAAACTAAACTTCTCAAATATCAACTTCAAATTGCAAATCTTTCATGGATTACTACCATGAAATTATCATTCCCTTAGCACCATAAGGGCTTTCTGATACACATTGTATTGATATTGTATTGATATGATGTTATGAATTTATAGTACATGGATTGAACAGATCTCGATCTAGATCTCATTGACAATTTATCAATGGACAGCTTATTTCAATGTGGTCTTGGACTTTGTGATTGTCTAGGGACTCATAGTCTAACAACCTAACTCCTTTGATTGAGGCCCAATAATATCTATAGAGTCAGTCGGCCTAGGGACTTGACCCCATGACCACTCAAACTAATCCAATGAACTAAATAGTTTTTTTTTTATATAATATATAGCAAGAAATTAATGGTTAAGAACATGTGTTTCTTCTTAAGAAGTCACACGTTCAAATCCAGAGGGGGGTAGGGTATGTATACGTCCGTAGACTTTACCAGTCAAATGTTTGGGTGGAGGGGGTCCCTTGTCCCATAAACAAGGGGGTCTCAAAATGGATTATTATATTTATTATTATTATTAAGTTTGCAACATTTATCTATATATATGAAAACTAACTAATATAATAATATTATATAATTTATTATGTGTGCACTAGAATATAAACCCTCATCTAGTAGGTCTATACTAACCCAACTTACTTAGCAACGACAATTAATGAGACAATGGTGATTGATGCACATTGTATTGATACGATGTTATGAATTTATAGTACAGGGATTGAATAGATCTAGATCTAGATCTAGATCTCATTGACACTTCATCAATGGATCATGACAACACTTCAAGAATAGATGAGGCTTACAACTCATTTCAATGTGGTCTTGGACTTTACGATTGTCTAGAGACTCCTAATCTAACAACCTACCCCTCGGATTGAGGCCCAATAATAACTATAGAATTAGTCAACCTAGGGACTTGATCCCATGAACACTCAAGCCAACCCACATAACTAAATAAAAAAATAAAATTATATAATATATAAAAAGAAATTAATAAATTTGCAATATTTATCTATCTATATAAAAACTAACTAATAAAATAATATTATATAATTTATTATGGGTGCGCTAGAATATAAACCCTCATCTAGTAGGTCAATACTAACCCAACTTACTTAGTAAGTACAATTAATGAGACAATGGTGATTGATGCACATTGTATTGATATGATGTTATGAATTTATAGTACATAGATTGAAGAGATCTAGATCTAGATCTCATTGACAACTCATCAATGGATCATGACAACACTTCACGAATAGATGAATTTTACAAATCATTTCAATGTGGTCTTGGACTTTGTGATTGTCTAGGGACCAGTTGTCTAACAACCTAACCCCTCTGATTGAGGCCCAATAATATCTATAGAATCAACCTAGGGACTTACCCCATGACCACTCAAGTTAACCCTAAGGACCAGTAGTCTAACAACCTAACCCCAATAGTATCTATAGAATCAACCTAGGAACTTACCCCATGACCATTCAAGTTAAGCCACATGACTAAATATTTTTTTTATATATAATATATAACAAGAAATTAATAAGTTTGCAATATTTATCTATCTATACAAAAACTCACTAATATAATAATATTATATAATTTATTATGTGTGCACAGGTCTATACTAACCCAACTTACTTAGCAACTACAATTAATGAGACAATGGTGATTGATGCACATTGTATTGATATGATGTTAGGAATTTATACTACATGGATTGAATAGATCTAGATCTCATTGACAACTCGTCAATGGATCATGACAACACTTAGACTGATAAATTGAGGCCCAATAATATCTAAGTTAGTCTAGGGACTTGACCCATGACCACTCAAGCTAACCTACACAACTAAATAAAATGTATATAATATATAACAAGAAATTAATAAGTTTGCAATATTTATCTATCTATATAAAAACTAACTAATATAATAATATTATATAATTTATTACTTGTGCACTAGAATATAAACCCTCACCTAATAGGTCTATACTAACCCAACTTACTTAGCAACTACAATTAATGAGACAATAGTGATTAACTTTCATTAAATAACACATTTAACTTAGTGTGATATATCATATGATATTAAATTAGGACTTTAATATTGAATTGGGTTACTTTGTTTTAAAAAATGAAACATATTGAATTTTTTATAATTAATGATAGATTTTCTATGATATAACAATTATTTTCCCTTTCATTTAAGCAATTAAATCAATTATTATAAATATCTTCAAAGTTTCACTCAATTGGGAATGGAAGCATTCTAAATACACGTATAACAAAATTTAAGATGAGCAGTAGGAGGAGGAGATCTTACATTATTAAGAGTACAAGAATGTAATCTTGAAATCAATTATTAGATCAATGGATGAATCTGTATTGCAAGTCTAGTAGGGTTGCAAGCATTGACCTGGAATAATTCAACAAGAAAGAAAAAATTCATGTCTCTTTTTCTAGAGTTTGTAATGCTATCCCTAGTATGAAAAGTGAACCGAGTACTTTGGTTAAACTTATTGTGAAAAATAAAGTATTGTAGTCCCCAGTTCTTAGTTCTAATAGTTAGGTAGCATGTTTGTTATGCTCCCCACTTGGGTTCAATTGCCACAAAGTGGACATGTTGACCCATTGTGATAAGACTATAAGGGTAAACATCCCCTCGGAAAGAGGTTCCACCTCGGTGGAATTCAAGACGTGTCGACCCTTGCTAAGTCATAGGTTTCTACTAGGAATTGTCTTGGGAGCTATTGGCACTAGCCTAGGTGTTATAGTGGAAGTCATTCATATTTGAACCTATGCCAAAGAAAGAAAAATAAAAATAAAGTAGTGTAGATGGTAAATAGGGAATACATTTGTTTACCAAAGGTTTTGAGAGGTGTTAGTCCTAGGAGTTACAAAGACACATGAAGTAGTGGGAAATGGCAATCTATCGTTGCCTAAGGATTCAATCTTGAGCAAATTTATAAATATTTTGTATGGGAGAGTATCTACATTTTTGGGAGAATATTGTCAACCATCAACAAAAGGGAAAAACCATAAGCTTATTCTCATATCCTAGTCAGAAGTACGAATAAAAAAATTGTCAAAATTTATGTTTGGTTTTGAAAGGAATTGTATATTATGTTAAACCATTCCAGTGTGAGCATCAAGTGGGTGATGGATATGAATGATGATGGTTATGAATGATGGTTAAATATCTATTGAGGAATAGGGTGTACAAAGCTAAATTTTAAGGAACTAGTAGGATAAATTACATAGGACATAACTCAACCAGAAAGAATGAAATAGATATAAGTGAAGGTAGTTAGGAATAAATTATCATGTACACATTAGAGTGGATAAAGTGAAACTTGTGTTCAAGAATGACTATTTTATGATGGATGATTTCTTTTCACTACAAGAGAAAGCATTAACGATGATATTTTATGTTAGTATTATTCATGAGGAAATATTGTTGAAATAGGGTTTGGAGAAGCCTAATAGGTTACGTGGCAAACTTTCTTTCTATTACTAAGACATGGATAAATTTCAAATTTACATATGGTTTTGATGTAGAGAATATTTTAAATGGAATCTGGTATTGCGGTGTACCATTCTAGATCTATGGAAGTGGTCCGTGCTTCAATCCAAAGCTCAAAAGAAGATGGCACACCCAATATGGTCTATGCTTAGGCTCATCCCTTGTAATTGTGGAATTATGATATTGGAATTGGTAATAGTATATATTTTTACCATTAATTTGAAGGGAAATACTTTTTTCAAAGGAAAATATGGTGGTGCCAAAAATATTAGTTGAGATTAATATCATAGACAACCTTGCAAAGTTTGTATAAATTAAACTTAGGAATTTGAAATAATGAAATATTTTAGTAAATATGATAATTTAATTTAGATAGATGACTTTTCATGTCCATGGTTATAAGGAGGAGTAACCATAGTTTCATGAAAAAATGGAATGAAGGAAGGTTTCTAAAAAAAATTGTCAAACGAATTGAAGGATTTAAAAATGGAAAAATCATTCAAAGTGATGAAAATTCTAGAGATGGATCATATGTAAAATATAATAAATATCCAACTAAAAAAGGTAAGTTCCTTGGTAGATCCAATTATTTTACATTTAAATGTATGCATTAAGAGGTAACCATAAACGGTGTGTTGGATAGGAACATGGAGGAAAAATGAAGCACAGAAAAAGAATTGAAAACAAATGGATAGAGATGATCAACAAATTTGACAAGTTGTCTGATATAAATATATTTCATTTTCTAATCTACCATATTTAACTTTTTCATTTTTAAAAAGTGTTTATGAAAATAACATAGAACATGGAATTCAAATTATTTAGTACAAATTTGTTAAATATATGGGATTCGATTCAATGAATCACTCTAATCCTCCTACAAACACCCTACTTTAAATTTTTTTTACCCATCTCTATTGTGTCCTAGATTCTCACTACCTTTGTCCCATGCAACCAAAAGAGAGGAAAAATAGAGAAGTGTGTTGACCAAGGTAAGCCAATGATAAATCTTACCCTTAACCATAGTGGAGTGGTGCACTCCCATAAAAGTTTACCTTTAAGTGGATGATACATCAATTCAAACAAAAATCATTTTTTTCCAAGACACACTATGTGATGGCCAAGGTAAGCCAATGATAAATCTTACCCTTAACCGCAGTGGAGTGGTGCACTCCCATAAAATTTTACCCTTAAGTGGATGATACATCAATTCAAACAAAAAATCATTATTTTCCAAGACACGCCATGTGATGGATAAAGATAAGAAAAAATACTTTTAAAAATATGGAACTTTATTAACTTGGAATCATATGTAAACTATTGTCGATATTCCATTGGAATAATTCATTACAACATATTTTACAATATTCTAAAATATTTTATCATGTAGTTTATTACCTTAGATATCATATTTAATATTACTAGTGTATCACTCAAAATTATGGAAATAATTGAAATAAAAACAAAATAAAAAACAAAATGAACACATCATCCACATAAATGAAAACAAGATGTGACCAAGGAAATCCAATATGTGAAAAAACCCATCTAGAAGAGGATGCTTAAATGCTTTACTTTTTTTTTCCAATTATGAAATGAAAGTACAAAGAAATCGACACTCACTATGGAGTTGCCATGGACAATTGCAACAAAGAATATATTTACCCAATTGAATGTCTTTTACCTCTGCTAAAGGTGTTTCAATCCACTTTCAATGCAAGACTCCTTGGATTCATATCACATCATTGGCTTCATAGATTGATTACCATGAAGAAACTAAAACTCTCAAATATCAACTTGAAATTGCAAATTTTCCATGGATTATTACCATGAAACTATCATTCCTTAGGACCATAAGGGATTTTATACGATTTTAAGAATTGAATGCAAACAAGATGAGACAAGAAATGGCCAAAAAATACTTAATCCATTTTGATGTACACTGTATTGATCTGATATGCATTTATAGTACATGGATTGAACAAATCTATATCTCATTGACAATTCATCAATGGATCATGACAACTCCTCATGAATAAATGATGTTTACAACCCATATCAATGTGGTGTCAGACTTTGCGATTGTCTAAAGACTCATATTCTAACAACCTAACCCCTCTGGTTGAGGCCCAATAATATCTATAGAGTCAAGTAGCCTAGGGACTTGTCTTAGTGACCACCAAGCTAACCCACTTGACCATATAACAAAAACTTATATATAATATATAATAAGAAATTAATATGTTTGCAATATTTATCTATCTATCTATATAACAACTAACTAATATGACAATATTATATAATTTATTCTATGTGCATGAGAATATAAACCCTCATCTCGTACGTTTATACTAACCAACTTACTTAGCAACTACAATTAATGAGATAATGGTGGTTGCAACAAGAAAGTGGGTTATCCCTAGAATATGGACAAAGAGCTAAAATAGTTACAAGGAAGCTTCTAGTGGAAGAAACTGAGTAGGTATAAGTAAGAGAGAAAAAGGATCATATTAGCACCTATTGAGCTTAATTGAGTATCTTTATTATGAAATGTTATGGGAAGGTACCATTGAAAAATATGAATCAATGAGACTAACGAAGTGTAGTTCAATGAATAAAGAAGTTGCAGGAGCCATAGGGTCGAGACTGTTTATCAAATATAGGGATTCTGGAAGAGGTCTGCTAGTTGCGGTGTTAGAAGGAAGTGGACATTTGCAGGCTGCAGTGGGACAATGTGTGGACATATGTGAGTTTTCTAAAGGAAGGTCATGGATCTGTGGTCAAACTAAAGAGAAGGAAGATCATATTCATCAATAGTGACAGGTTGCAGAACTGAGAAGAAGCTACAAACATCAGGTACAGAAGAATCCTATATAGAAATAAAAGGTATGTTATATGCATGTGTAGTTGGTTTTGGTGGTGGATTAGAGTATGGTCATGGGAGATTGAGAAGTTTCCAATGAGGGTGTGTGGTTGTATGGTACAATCTATATTAAATAGATCCACAGAGACATATTTCTATTGTATTGGTTGTTGTTGTTGAAACACTTCATGAAGCATCTTGTTGAACCATATCTTTTACTATTTGGAGAATGTTTGAGGGTTTATTGTAGAGACATATTATTGAATATATAAGTACAGATTATGAATGCATAATAGTGAGGGTTTGGTATATGGTTGATGAGAGGGTTTCCATTTGTCTTGTGTTCTTATGTGGTGCATGATCAATGGGACATATGTATGATTCTAGTACATGGTTGTGTTAGATACAGTTTGATATTGGATGTACAATATATTATATCATATTATTTGGTCGATGAGAAGATTTAGAGGGATTAGACAATGACAAATATTGAAACAATGACACAGATAGGATGGCATAAAGAGTAAAAGTGATACGAGTAGAGTATTATGATAATTCGTGTATTGCAGTGTAGAGAGACGCGTACATTTGCAAGTTGCAATACTGAGAGATGCAGACATTTGCGTGTTTCATAATATAGGGGTCACATATCTACATAAAATATTTGAAAAAGAAGAGTTGGATCAATGACAGTGATAGAGCTGCAAAAGTAACAATGGCAGTGCAAAGGTAGTAACAGTGACAGGTTGTCTACATTTGGCATGTATACTTCAGGGTGGTTGGATGGGGCATGGAAAGGTGGTTGTAGCCACATTTTTGTTATACCTAGAGAACTTAAAGGGTAGTAGCCTCCTTCTAGTTGTATCCATAAAAATGGGGATTTGGAGCTTCCCTTAGGTTGTAGCCTGGAAATCTAGGGGGTTGGAGCCTCCTTCCAGTTGCAGCTAGAAAACAAAGGAAGTCAGAGCTTCCGTTGAATGTGTTCCTTTAACATATAAAAAAAAACATTATGTGGTTTTCTCTCACATTGGGTTTCCACGTAAAATATATTGGTGTACTTTGTATTGTGTTTATGTCTATGATTGTTCATCATTTATTTATAGTGCATATGTTGAATGACATTAATACACTACTTATAAGTTGAATAATACACACTATGGTTCAAAGATTAAAAGGTGGAATAAATTATTCATTACTGATTCACC
>ML778833.1:496515-507559 GCA_009831015.1 Picea engelmannii | reverse complement strand
AAAAATGATTTCAAAATTAAAAATCGAGGTAGAAGAAGACAAGAGGATTGAAGAAGAACTCAAAGGGAAGTTAGAAGAAAGAGACAATATCATTAGAAATTTGGAAGCAGAGATTGTCACATTAAGAAAAGACCTTCAAAAGAAATACATGCAACATAATAGCTCCAAATTTTTGGATGAGACCTTTAGTAGTCAGAGGCCACATTATGATTTGGTATCTTTTCATCGAAGTGACTTATAAAGAATTGTATTAAATGAGCATAAATTAAAGTGCACCATAAAAAGGGAAAAGCTAAATGATGAAGAGACATAATCATTAAATATGAACACAAAAAATTGGTAACGATGTTCATCTCTAGTGGACTACGTCTGCGGATCGTTCTCTCAAATGGGTATGCCTTTTTATTGACTCGGAAAAATAATTTGGAAAAATACATAAGTATACCTCATTCTGGAATTAAGCTGTAGAATCTTTGCTCAAATCAGAAAACAGACAAGACCATTGAATTTGTGGTGTCGAATTACCCAAAAATGACTATCTCCACGCCTCAATCCGACTCTGGCATTCCCAGGCCCTTGAGAAATCTTGTCTTGATTTCCATTCCTGCAACCTGCAATTAATTCTCTGTACTTCGTCTCAAAAATCGTGTTGGACCGTACCGTCGAGTGCCCTCCTCCCTTCCTTGGGAAAACTCAACATTTAAGTTAAATGTTGGGTGGAATAACCAATGGAGTTCGTTGGCCCAATGATTGGAAGATACTATTGTAAGGCATTTGGATAGGGGGAGGTCCCGGGGTCGAGCCCACGAGCCTCCCATTTTGGGCTTATAGTTATAAAAATATGTACATGGTTTGGAATCATCGCCAAGTTTGGAGTTGTTGTTTGGATTTGTCGGAGTTGTAGTTTTACCAACACATTTGGCGAGCCTCTGCCAGATTTGGTGGCCCTTTTTTTTTTTTTTTTGAAACTTCAATTTCATGCCCTCATTGGGAATTTTCCCATTGCCACATGGCAGCCCATGATTGGGCCACATGGAAGCCAACCATTGGCCCATGCCATCCACTTGCACAGTCACCTTGCCATGTCACCTACCATGTCGTCCTGCCACATCCTGTACGGTCTACCACATGGTTGTATGGAATGCCATGTGGCACTTCCTCATTGATCAACTTGTTCACCTGAAAATGTCGAAAACGAGTGACATGTGGCAGCCTCTGGTGCTGCAACATCACCATGCTAACATCAGCATGACACATGTCTCCCTCTTCATGTGCCACATTTACTGTACGGATGTTGATATCATCTTTACTGATGTTGACGTCAGCAGTACGGATGTTGACTCGTCCTTGCTGATTGGGCTAGGTTGACCAAAACTTTGACCACAAATATCTTTTGATCTATAACTCCATTTGATGAAACATTTACGCCATTGGAAATCTTGCGACACTCTCTTCACGATGATGCCAATTTCACTAAGTTTTGAGGAATTTGAATTTTTACCCTTTCTTTGTCTGCCGAGGCCATTCTGAGCTTATTGAGTTGCTTCTGTGAATTTTGAGTTGTCCTTAGGCTTCTCTGTATTATTTTTGGATCAAACCTTCCCACTAATATGTTTTTGGACCACCAAAAGCGTTCATCAATCAATAGATAAGTGAGGGAAGAGTTCCCTCACCTTTTCCTTCTCAATCCACTTTTCCTTGCTTGGATGTGTGCCCTTTAAGCCTACTAGAAGATAATCAACATCACCCCTGTGTGAAGTCCTTGTCCTTTTGTCTAGGATGATATATTCCTTTAACTCATCCAAGTACTCAGGAGAAAACTCATCAACTGAAGGTATTGAAACTTCCTCTATGTGATCCATGATCATGGGAGGCTCAAAAAGTCTCAAGTTCTCCACATTTAAAATTGAGTAAATCTGCATATACGGTGGAAGATCTAGACGAAAAGCATTGGTACCACTTTTCTCCAAAATAGTGAAGGGTCCGTAAATGATGGGCTTGAGTTTCTTTCCTTCACCCTTCAATCTTTCCTTGCTGATGTGAAGCCATACCTGGTCTCCAACCTGGAAGTGATGATCAACCCTATGTTTGTCATGCTAAGCTTTATACTATGCTTGAATTTCCTCCAACTGTTCCCTAACTACTTGATGTACCTATTGGATCCTCTGGATGAACTTGCATGCTCTGTCTTCATTTATTTCTTCATTTGAATCGACATATCGTCCATACATCAAGTCCAAAGGAACCTTAGGTAAATACCCAAAACATGTCTCAAAGGGTGAAAACTGTGTGGAGGAATATAAGGCTCAGTTAGGCTCAGTTATAAGCCTATTGTATATAGGGAATCTGTTCATCCCATAACATGGGATACTTGATGCAGTAGCCTCGAAGAAACATTACCATTGTTCGGTTAAAAACCATTGTCTGCTCGTCGGTATGTTTATGGAAAGAAGTGCTCCTCTTCAACTTGGTGTCCATAATTCTCCACAATCTTGTCCAAAAATCCCCACGGAATCAAGTATCTCGATCCAAGAAAATGGATGTGGGTAACCCAAAGTGAACACAAACATACTAAAAGAAGAGATTAGAAGTCTACTCAGCAGTGATCTGCATTTTACATGGCATTAAGATGCACATATTGTTCAAACTATCCACTACAACATACAAATATTCATGACCCCTTTTCGACACTTGTAAACCCCCTACAAAATCCATGGAGATACTTTCCCATGGATGGGATGTAATAGGAAGTGGTGAGTATAGCCCCAGATTTCTATTAGTGGGATTACAAGTAGAACACATCACACACCCATTTACATATTTAGCTATAATTGCTTTCATCGAAGGCCAGTAACAAAACCCATGCAAATGAACCATATTTTTTACTACCCCAAAATTCCCAGACAAAAGAGAAGTGTGAGCTTCTCATATTACATGGACTCGTTCACTTGTAGGAATACATAGCTTTCCAAGATGGTAGGATACTTTTCCCTACAGACAATAGTTCTCTACCTGTGCACCATGGGTTAGCTTCTCATATACTTATTTAAAATCCTCATCAATGGCATATTGTTCTACATAGCTATCATGAGATAAAGAAGAATTCTTCAAAATAATAGAAGCAGCAATAGGAGGTCTAGAAAGAACATATGCTACCTTGTTAGTCGTACCCTTTTTGTACTTGATTACCAAATGAAATTGTTGTAGGAAACCCATCCATTTTTAATGTCGATATTGTTACAGTTTGGTCTATGCCTGGAGATACTGTAAGGGTTGATGATCTGTATGTATGATTGTTTCCTTCCCTAACAATTAGTGCTTCCATTTCTTCACGCTTTCAACTAATGCATACGACTCTTTGTCATATGTAGGATAGTTAACAACAACTTGGTTAACATTTTCAGAGTGGCAACATATAGGCTTACAATATTGCATCAATATTGCACCCATGGCATACCCACTGGCATCTGTCTCGATATCAAAGGGTTGTTGAATATTTTACAGTGCTAATACTAGTGCGGTACTGATATTTTCCTTCAAAGTGTTGAAGTATTTTTTTCTTTCCTCCTCACTAAAAAGTGTTCTTCAAAATGTTCGCACTACCATATTAAAGGTATGCCAATCGAACTCTTCCATAGCAGGTGGCACATTCTTTTGTCGTTGATTAAAAAAATTGTTACCTTTGAGGGACACTATGAACCTGTTTTCTATTGCCACATTCAATTACTCATCACCTTTCAAGGTTTTCATTTAAACCTACACTTGTATCTACATAGGAGCCTTCAAAACATGTCTAATTTTTACTACCGGTTGAGTCAAAACCCTAAGACAAGTCTATTTCATCATGGTCTCATTCATACCTTAGTGGAATATTCTACATGGCCAAATTCATGTAGAATAGGGTGATGAAAAGGATGACTATCATTTCCATAAGATAGACAAGCTCTGTGTTCCTAAGGGTGAAATATTGTATCTTATGAAAGAGACTAATGCCTTTGAGGTTGCAGGACATTTTTGTGTTGGCAAGATAGTTGCTTACTTACAAAGGTATGTGTATTGGCCCATAATGCAAGCTTTAGCTTGATATATTAGAGGATGCATACTTTGTGGTCTGGCAAACCCAGTAATAGAAAGCAAGGTCTATACCATTCCTTACTTGTACCCACTCAACCTTGGGAAATCATTTCAATATCCACTTCCCAATATGAGGGTGATGAACAATTCCTTTAATGCTAATATGGAGTTGATAGGTGCATTTAAAAAAAGATCAATAAAAAAAAAATATGGAGTTGAAAGGTGTAATTCCTTACATGCTCAACATGGAGTTCAAACTTGGTGCACACACACACATACACATATAAACCAACATAGATGTTCAATTGGGTTTGGATTGAGAAATTGGGTGGAATGGTTTTTATCCTCCCCACCTAAGTTCAATTACTCATATATTATTGAGCTCATATAATTTAGATGGACCAAATCATCTTAAAAATATATATTTAAAAAAAATTGCATATATCTCATAAAATCTAATTTTTTAAATACTATATATGGTAATAAAAAAAAATCATTTTATAAAATTTAAACAATATTATATTTATCTTATAAAAATTCCATTATAATGTTTAAAAATGCAATACTAAATGTTTAATGAAGTTATTATATATAAACACAAGGAATAAACTTAATTTGTCTGACTAGTTTTAGTGAGACCACTGCATATATTTTATTTTAATCCTAAAACTGTTTTTTTTTTTTACAATTTTGTTTTAATCTTAAAACTATTTGTTAATCATAAATTATATTTAATTGATTAATACAATAATTTTTTTATTAATTACTAGTAGATTTTTTTTTTAAATCACTAATCTATAACTCCAATGTATTACTATTATTTTGAGTTGAATTATTTACTGTATTTATAAATTTAATGGCCAATCAACAATATGACAACTTTTTACAGACAAGCATAGTGAAAAAGGGATCAATCCCAGTGGTTAGTGATGCATCAACAGCCATAGCATTGATTGAATGAACCAAAAAACCCTAAGTTGTCTTCCCTCGATTTTGAGTGTTGGTGCAAATATGACGAGAATACTCAATCTTCTTTCGGCTTTCAAGCTTCCTTCCTTGTCTAGTTGCATGGCACTAGTGGACATTTATTAATGGAGTTTGAAACCTAAATGCTCGTCAGTAAGGAAATTGTTACTCGACGGAGCTATGTAACAATGTGTTCTACATGCATGCTCTCTTCAAGTACATAGTGTACGCATTGATCTATCCTATCCCTGAACCTGAAGAGAACAAAGTCATGTTCAAGGTTTAAGGTTTTGTTTCCGGATGGCAAGAATTCAAGAAAATGAATGATGCCAACGAAAAGATGTCGGTGTCCAAGTTTGTCGAAACTGTCAGAAGACAAGCCGAAAAAAAATCATGAAGATCCATCTTCAAGTCTATGCAATGGGCGAGAGAATTGAAGATCCATTGGGAACCCCAAGTCTCTGCAATGGGCGTGAGAATTGAAGATCCATCTTCAATTCTTTCTTGGGTTTCCAGTGCATATTTCTTGAACCCTTTTCCATGATTTTTTTCTCAGCTTTTCTTCCCCTGGTTGTTTGGCTCAAATCTGCACTGGTTGTTTGGCTCAGATTTTACATCCCCTCTGATTCTGGTCTGCTTATCGGTAAGGGTACATCTTAGGAAGAACAACGAGTGCAGATCAGAATGTAAAATGCTTCTGAGAGAACCTACAGGTGGCATGGCATTCTCCCTACAGGAAGCGACCTGGGTTTTTTAATCACTGCCTACAGGGTTTTCTATCATTCTCCCTACAGGAAAATGAATTTTTTCTATCTATCTCCAGTTTTATAATCTTCACATGGAAACCGAATTCACAATCTCTATTCAACCTGGATCTTCGATGTTCTGCCATGAATCTTCCTTTTCAAATACCACTATCAGCTAACACCAATTTCAAAGCAAACCCTAGGAGCATTAGGTTTCCAACAAACCCAACTCAATTGCAGATTCTCGGATTCGGTCGATCCAACATAGGGCAAAGGAAACCATTTACTTTCACTGACTTCGCTTCATGTCAATTTCATAACATATAAATAAAATCAAGATCCATATCTTCTATAAAACCTTGAATAATATATTATATATTTTGAAATCTTTTTGCAACTTTATTTATTTTATTATGTTTTTAGGGAGATATTCTCTTTTTTATATATATATATATATATATATATATATATATATATAATTTGAAATGTAGATAGAAAATGAAATTATTCATACATTATAACAATTTCTAAAGAGATGATGAAATATCCTAGTAGAAACATTTCTCAAAAATATTTAAGATTAATTAAAAGAAAATTTTAAAATTTTAAATTTTAATAAAATTATTATAGAGATAGATTGAAAAAAAAAATATTAACTAAATAAATTAAAATATTTAAAATAGTGAAAAAACTAAAAAATAAAATTATAAAAATAAAATATATTTAATCTAATATAATGGAAGGAAGAAAGGATTTCCTCACTCTCTTCAAAAACAACAAACAGATTATTGCCAACCAAAAGCAGCCGTTGCATCTACCTCCATTACACATCCATTATGTGGCCACGAATTTCACAAGCTTGATCTAGCATATTGCTCTTTCTTCGCTGTTAGATTTAATTCGTCATTGGCTTCTTTTCAAGCATAGTGTGATTACATATATTTTACATTACAAATGAACACATAGTGTGATCTATATCTTTGTTTACAAATTAGAAAGATCTTTCCAAACGACAGACTGAAAGAACAGATTTTAGATATATATAAAAAAGACACATCAATAAGGAAAATGTGGCCAGATTTGTGCTAAATTTCTTGCACACATTGGCAGTGGTGGATATTGTGGTACAGATCCATTGCTAATATTCAGCGGATCTGTGTGCTGGGCAGATATTAAATAGATATTTATATCTGTTTACAAATTAGGCAGATCTATAACTGAGATCTACCAACAAGGAATGATATCTCACAGATTTACAATAGATATATAATAGATCAGATCTATTTACAACAAAGAATAGATTTACCTCATTGAATGTCTTTTAAGCGTGCTAAAGATGCTTCAATCCACTTTCAATGCAAAACTTTTTGGCTTCATTTCACATCATTAGCTTTACAGATCGACTACCATGAAAAAACTAAACCTCTCAAATATCAACTTCAAACTGCAAATCTTTCATGGATTACTACCATGAAACTATCATTCCCTTATCACCATAAGGGCTTTCTGATACACATTGTATTGATATTGTATTGATATGATGTTATGAATTTATAGTACATGGATTGAACAGATCTCGATCTAGATCTCATTGACAACTTATCAATGGACAGCTTATTTCAATGTGGTCTTGGAATTTGTGATTTTCTAGGGACTCATAGCCTAATAACCTAACCCCTCTGATTGAGGCCCAATAATATCTATAGAGTCAGTCAGCCTAGGGACTTGACCCCATGACCACTAAAGCTAATCCACTGAACTAAATAATTCTTTTTTTATATAATATATAGCAAGAAATTAATGGTTAAGAACATGTGTTTCCTCTTAAGAGGTCACAAGTTCAAATCCAGAGGGGGGTAGGGTATCTATACCTCCGTAGACTTTACCAGTCAAATGTCTGGGCGGAGGGGGTGTCTAGCTTGGTCTTGACCTTAAAAATGGATTATTATTATTATTATTATTAAGTTTGCAATATTTATCTATATATATAAAAACTAACTAATATAATAATATTGTATAATTTATTATGTGTGCACTAGAATATAAACCCTCATCTAGTAGGTCTATACTAATAACTATAGAGTCAGTCAACCTAGGGACTTGACCCCATGACCACTCAAGCCAACCCACATAACTAAATAAATAAAAAATTATATAATATATAAAAAGAAATTAATAAATTTGCAATATTTATCTATCTATATAAAAACTAACTAATAAAATAATATTATATAATTTATTATGGGTGTGCTAGAATATAAACCCTCATCTAGTAGGTCAATACTAACCCAACTTACTTAGTAAGTACAATCAATGAGACAATGGTGATTGATGCACATTGCATTGATATGATGTTATGAATTTATAGTACATAGATTGAAGAGATCTAGATCTAGATCTCATTGACAACTCATCAATGGATCATGACAACACTTCACGAATAGATGAGTTTTACAACTCATTTCAATGCGGTCTTGGACTTTGTGATTATCTAGGGACCAGTAGTCTAACAACCTAACCCCTCTGATTGAGGCCCAATAATATCTATAGAATCAGCCTAGGGACTTGCCCCATGACCACTCAAGTTAACCCACATGACTAAATATTTTTTTATATATATAATATATAACAAGAAATTAATAAGTTTGCAATATTTATCTATCTATATAAAAACTCGCTAATATAATAATATTATATAATTTATTATGTGTGCTTAGGTCTATACTAACCCAACTTACTTAGAAACTACAATTAATGAGACAATGGTGATTAATGCACATTGTATTGATATGACGTTAGGAATTTATACTACATGGATTGAAGAGACCTAGATCTCATTGACAACTCATCAATGGATCATGACAACACTTAGACAGATAAATTGAGGCCCAATAATATCTAAGTCAGACTAGGGACTTGACCCATGACCACTCAAGCTAACCTACACAACTAAATAAAATGTATATAATATATAACAATAAATTAATAAGTTTGCAATATTTATCTATCTATATAAAAGCTAACTAATATAATAATATTATATAATTTATTAAGTGTGCACTAGAATATAAACCCTCATCTAGTAAGTCTATACTAACCCAACTTACTTAGCAACTACAATTAATGAGACAATAGTGATTAACTTTCATTAAATAACACATTTAACTTAGTGTGATATATCATATGATATTAAATTAGGACTTTAATATTGAATTGGGTTACTTTGTTTTAAAAAATGAAACATATTGAATTTTTTATAATTAATGATAGATTTTCTATGATATAACAATTATTTTCCCTTTCATTTGAGCAATTAAATCAATTATTATAAATATCTTCAAAGTTTCACTCAATTGGGATTGGAAGCATTCTAAATACGCGTATAACAAATTTAAGATGAGCAGTAAGAGGAGGAGATCTTACATTATTAAGAGTACAAGAATGTAATCTTGATATCAATTATTAGGTCAATGGATGAATCTGTATTGCAAGTCTAGTAGGGTTGCAAGCATTGATCTCGAATAATTCAACAAGAAAGAAAAAATTCTTGTCTCTTTTTCTAGAGTTTGTAAGGCTATCCCTAGTATGAAAAGTGAACCGAGTACCTTGGTTAAAATTATTGTGAAAAATAAAGTATTGTAGTCCCCGGTTCTTAGTTCTAATAGTTAGGTAGCATGTTTGTTATGCTCCCCACTTGGGTTCAATTTCCACAAAGTGGACATGTTGACCCATTGTGATAAGACTATAAGGGTAAACACCCCCTCGGAGAGAGGTTCCACCTCGGTGGAATTCAAAACGTGTCGACCCTTGCTAAGTCATAGGTTTCTACTAGGAATTGTCTTGGGAGCTATTGGCACTAGCCTAGGTGTTATAGTGGAAGTCATTCATATTTGAACCTATGCCAAAGAAAGAAAAATAAAAATAAAGTAGTGTAGACTATAAATAGGGAATACATTTGTTTACCAAAGGTTTTGAGAGGTGCTAGTCCTAGGAGTTACGAAGACACATGAAGTAGTGGGAAATGACAATCTGTTGTTGCATAAGGATTCAATCTTGAGGAAATTTATAAATAGTTTGTATGGGAGAGTATCTACATTTTGGGGAGAATATTGTCAACCATCATCAAAAGGGAAAAAACATAAGCTTATTCTCATATCCTAGTCAGAAGTATGAATAAAAAAATTCTCAAAATTTATGTTTGGTTTTGAAAGGAATTGGATATTATGTTAAACCATCCCAGTGTGAGAATCAAGTGGGTGATGGATATGAATGATGATGGTTATGAATGATGGTTAAATATCTATTGAGGAATAGGGTGTACAAAGCTAAATTTTAAGGAACTAGTAGGATAAATTACATAGGACATAAGTCAACTAGAAAGAATGAAATAGATATAAGTGAAGGTAGTTAGGAATAAATTATCATGTACACATTAGAGTGGATAAAGTGAAACTTGTGCTCAAGAATGACTATTTTCTAATGGATGATTTCTTTTCACTACAAGAGAAAGCATTAATGATGATATTTTATGTTAGTATTATTCATGAGGAAATATTGTTGAAATAGGGTTTGGAGAAGCCTAATAAGTTACGTGGAAAACTTTCTTGCTATTACTAAGACATGGATAAATTTCAAATTTACATATGGTTTTGATGTAGAGAATATTTTAAATGGAATGTGGTATTGTGGTGTACCATTCTAGCTCTATGGAAGTGGTCTGTGCTTCAATCCAAAGCTCAAAAGAAGATGACACACCCAATATGGTCTACGCTTAGGCTCATCCCTTGTAATTGTGGAATTATGATATCAGAATTGGTAATAGTATATATTTTTACCATTAATTTGAAGGGAAATACTTTTTTCAAAGGAAAATATGGTGGTGCCAAAAATATTAGTTGAGATTAATATCATAGACAACCTTGCAAAGTTTGTAGAAATTAAACTTAGGAATTTGAAATAATGAAATATTTTAGTAAATATGATAATTTAATTTAGATAGATGGCTTGTCGTGTCCATGGTTATAAGGAGGAGTAACCATTGTTTCATGAAAAAATGGAATGAAGGAAGGTTTCTAAAAACAATTGTCAAACGAATTGAAGGATTTAAAAATGGGTAAATCATTCAAAGTGATGAAAATTCTAGAGATGGATCATATGTAAAATATAATAAATATCCAACTAAAAAAGGTAAGTTCCTTGGTAGATCCAATTATTTTACATTTAAATGTATGCATTAAGAGGTAACCATAAACGGTGTG
>ML778833.1:473471-484805 GCA_009831015.1 Picea engelmannii | reverse complement strand
TAATTGACTAAAATATTCGCCAAAAAATTATATATACATTTTATATTATTGATAAAATAGCCTTCAATTTTTCCTATGTATCATGGGGATTCACCCATTTATTATACATATAAATTTAGGGGGGTTCTTAAAATCACCCCTGACATGGAGGAAAAATGAAGCACAGAAAAAGAATTGAAAACAAATGGATAGAGATGATCAACAAATTTGGCAAGTTGTCTGATATAAATATATTCCATTTTCTAATCTACCATATTTAACTTTTTCATTTTTAAAAAGTGTTTATGAAAATAACATAGAACATGGAATTCAAACTATTTAGTATAAATTTGTTAAATATATGGGATTCGATTCAATGAATAACTCTAATCCTCCTACAAAGACCCTACTTTAAATTTTTTTTACCCATCTCTATTGTGTCCTAAATTGTGACTACCTTTGTCCCATGCAACCAAAAGAGAGGAAAGATAGAGAAGTGTGTTGACCAAGGTAAGCCAATGATAAATCTTACCCTTAACCGCAGTGGAGTGGTGCACTCCCATAAAAGTTTACCTTTAAGTGGATGATACATCAATTCAAACAAAAATCATTTTTTTCCAAGACACACTATGTGATGGCCAAGGTAAGCCAATGATAAATCTTACACTTTCCAAGACACACTATGTGATGGCCAAGGTAAGCCAATGATAAATCTTACCCTTAACCGCAGTGGAGTGGTGCACTCCCATAAAAGTTTACCCTTAAGTGGATGATACATCAATTCAAACAAAAATTCATTATTTTTCAAGACACACTATGTGATGGATAAAGATAAGAAAAAATACTTTTAAAAATATGGAAATTTATTAACTTGGAATCATATGTAAACTATTGTCGATATTCCATTGGAATAGTTCATTACAACATATTTTACAATATTCTAAAATATTGTATCATGTAGTTTATTACCTTAGATATCATATTTAATATTACTAGTGTATCACTCAAAATTATGGAATTAATTGAAATAAATAATAATAATAATAATATAAAAAAAAAATGAACACATCATCCACATAAATGAAAACAAGATGTGACCAAGGAAATCCAATATGTCAAAAAACCCATCTAGAAGATGATGCTTAAATGCTTTACTTATTTTTTCCAATTATGAAATGAAAGTACAAAGAAATCGACACTCACTATGGAGTTGCCATGGACAATTGCAACAAAGAATATATTTACCCAATTGAATGTCTTTTACATGTGCTAAAGGTGTTTCAATCCACTTGCAATGCAAGACTCCTTGGATTCATATCACATCATTGGCTTCATAGATTGATTACCATGAAGAAACTAAAACTCTCAAATATCAACTTGAAATTGCAAATTTTCCATGGATTATTACCATGAAACTATCATTCCTTAGGACCATAGGGGATTTTATACCATTTTAAGAATTGAATGCAAACAAGATGAGACAAGAAATGGCCAAAAAATACTTAAGCCATTTTGATGTACACTGTATTGATTTGATATGCATTTATAGTACATGGATTGAACAGACCTAGATCTCATTGACAATTCATCAATGGATCATGACAACTCCTCATGAATAAATTATGTTTACAACCCATATCAATGTGGTGTCAAACTTTGTGATTGTCTAAAGACTCATATTCTAACAACCTAACCCCTCTGGTTGAGGCCCAATAATATCTATAGAGTCAGGTAGCCTAGGGACTTGACTTAGTGACCACCAAGCTAACCCACTTGACTATATAAACAAAACTTATATATAATATATAATAAGAAATTAATATGTTTGCAATATTTATCTATCTATCTATATAACAACTAACTAATATGACAATATTATATAATTTATTGTGTGTGCATGAGAATATAAACCCTCATATGGTAGGTTTATACTAACCAACTTACTTAGCAACTACAATTAATGAGGTAATGGTGGTTGCAACAAGAAAGTGGGTTATCCCTAGAATATGGAGAAAGAGGTAAAATAGTTGCAAGGAAGCTTCTAGTGGAAGAAACTGAGGAGGTATAAGTAAGAGAGAAAAAGGATCATATTAGCGCCTATTGAGCTTAATTGAGTATCTTTATTATGAAATGTTATGGGAAGGTACCATTGAAAAATATGAATCAATGAGACTAACGAAGTGTAGTTCAATGAAGAAAGAAGTTGCAGGAGCCATAGGGTCGAGACTGTTTATCAAATATAGGTATTCTGGAAGAGGTCTGCTAGTTGCGGTGTTAGAAGGAAGTGGACATTTGCAGGGTGCAGTGGGACAAAGTGTGGACATCTGTGAGTTTTCTAAAGGAAGTTCATGGATCTGTGGTCCAACTAAAGAGAAGGAAGATCATATTCATCAATAGTGACAGGTTACAAAACTGAGAAGAAGCTACAAACATCAGGTACAAAAGAATTCTATATAGAAATAAAAGGTATGTTATATGCATGTGTAGTTAGTTTTGGTGGTGGATTATAGTATGGTCATGGGAGATTGAGAAGTTTCCAATGAGGGTGTGTGGTTGTATGGTACAATCTATATTAAATAGATCTACAGAGACATATTTCTATTGTATTGGTTGTTGTTGTTGAAACACTTCATGAAGCATCTTGTTGAACCATATCTTTTACTATTTCGAGAATGTTTCAGGGTTTATGGTAGAGACATATTATTGAATATATAAGTACATATTATGAATGCATAATAGTGAGGGTTTGGTATATGGTTGATGAGAGGGTTTCCATTTGTCTTGTGTTCATATGTGGTGCATGATCAATGGGACATATGTATGATTCTAGTACATGGTTGTGTTAGATATACTTTGATATTGGATGTACAATATATTATATCATATTATTTGGTTGATGAGAATATTTAGAGGGATTAGACAATGACAAAGATTGAAACAATGACACAGATAGGATGACATAAAGAGTAAAAGTGATACGAGTAGAATATTGTGATAATTCGTGTATTGCAGTGTAGAGAGACGCGTACATTTGCAAGTTACAATATTGAGAGATGCAGACATTTGTGTGTTTCATAATATAGGGGTCACAGATCTACATAAAATATTTGAAAAAGAAGAGTTGGATCAATGACAGTGATAGAGCTGCAAAAGTAACAATGGCAGTGCAAAGGTAGTAACAGTGACATATTGTCTACATTTGGCATGTATACTTTAGGGTGGTTGGATGGGGCATGGAAAGGTGGTTGTAGCCACATTTTTTTTATATCTAGAGAACTTAGTGGGTAGTAGCCTCCTTCTAGTTGTATCCATAAAAATGGGGAGTTGGAGCTTCCCTTAGGTTGTAGCATGGAAATCTAGGGGGTTGGAGCCTCCTTACAGTTCCAGGTGGAAAACAAAGGAAGTCAGAGCTTCCGTTGAATGTGTTCCTTTAACATATAAAAAAAAAACATTATGTAGTTTTCTCTTACATTGGGTTTCCATGTAAAATATATTGGTGTACTTTGTATTGTGTTTATGTCTATGATTGTTCATCGTTTATTTATAGTGCATATGTTGAATGACATTAATACACTACTTATAAGTTGAATAATACACACTATGGTTCAAAGATTAAAAGGTGGAATAAATTGTTCATTACTGATTCACACCCCCCCCGCTCTCAATAATCCAACAATTGGTATCAGATCCAGGTTATTCAAGAAACAATTTAACTACTGGAAGGAGATCATGTATTATGCTAGTGTTGGGGTACCATAGTTTAATGGTGAGAAATATGCACTCTGGAGAAATAAAATACAAAAATATACACAAGAACATGGATTTGATGTTTGACAATCAGTGGTAGATTTTTACAAAGCACCAATCACTCCCTCGATAGAATAATATGGAAAGAAACTTGCAGAAAATACTTCAAGAGATAGGAACGCTATTCAGAATGGTGTACATGATTCTATATTTACCAAAATAATGCATTGTGAATCTACCAAAGAGATGTGGTATAAAATGAATACCATCTATGAGGGAGATGAGAAATTTAGGGAGTCGAACTTCAAAATTTCAAAGAAATGTTCAAACAATTGAAGATGAATGAAGATGAAAACATAGCAGCCTACTTTCTACGTATCGATGAAGTAGTAAAAGACATCAAAGGCTTGGGAGATGAGATAAAGGAACTAATCATTCTTAAAAAAGGAATTAGTATCTCTACCAATGAGATTTGTCTCAAATATCTCATCCTTAGAAGAAAAAGTGGATCTAGATACAATGAACATGGATGAGCTACATGGGATACTCACAGCTTATGTGATGAGGAGAGAACAACAAAATTCAGTCACAAAGGAAGAAACATTCAAGGAATCAAATAACAAAAAGATAAAGGAAAATTCAAATAGTAGCATCAGTGATATCTTAGAAGATGATGATGAAGTAGTCAAATTCATCAGAAGGATGAAGAAGGGGACTATAAAATATAACGGCAATCTTTCATTGATTTGTTTTGATTGTGATGGTATTGGTCATTTTACTAATAAATTTCCCCATAAGAAAAATAAAAGAGATGAAGATGATGACCCTAAAGGGAAGCAAGTGCAAAAGAGAAAAATAGACACAAATAATTTTTCTAAGAGAATTTATTGCAACAAGGAAGATAGATCCTCATTAGAAGAATATGAAGATGAATATGAATATACAAAAAGGTTTTTTTTCATGGAAGTAGAAGACTCTGATGATGAACTCTCTGAAAAAGAAATTGAAGAGGTAGAAGTTCATTACAAAGAATAATTGTTAAGTGCCATAGAGTTCATAAAAGGGGAAAAAAAGAAAAATAAGTCACTTGAAGATAAACTAAAAAGAAAAGAGGAAATTCAAAACTCCAACTCTGAAGAACTAGAAAAAATGATTTCAAAATTAAAAATCGAGGTAGAAGAAGACAAGAGGATTGAAGAGGAACTCAAAGGGAAGTTAGAAGAAAGAGACAATATCATTAGAAATTTGGAAGCAGAGATTGTCACATTAAGAAAAGACCTTCAAAAGAAATACATGCAACATAATAGCTCCAAAGTTTTGGATGAGACCTTTAGTAGTCAGAGGCCACATTATGATTTGGTATCTTTTCATCGAAGTGACTTATAAAGAATTGTATTAAATGAGCATAAATTAAAGTGCACCATAAAAAGGGAAAAGATAAATGATGAAGAGACATAATCATAAAATATGAACACAAAAAATTGGTAACGATGTTCATCTCTAGTGGACTACATCTGCGGGTCGTTCTCTCAAATGGGTATGCCTTTTTATTGACTCGGCAAAAGAATTTGGAAAAATACATAAGTATACCTCATTATAGAATTAAGCTGTAGAATCATTGCTCAAATCAGAAAACAGACAACACCATTGAATTTGTGGTGTCTAATTACCCAAAAATGACTATCTCCACGCCTCAATCCAACTCTGGCATTCCCAGGCCCTTGAGAAATCTTGTCTCGATTTCTATTCCTGCAACCTGCAATTAATTCTCTGTACTTCGTCTCAAAAATCATGCTCGACCATACCGTCGAGTGCCCTCCTCCCTTCCTTGGGAAAATTCAACATTTAAGTTAAATGTTGGGTGGACTAACCAATGGAGTTCGTTGGCCCAACGATTGGAAGATACTATTGTAAGGCGTTTGGATAGGGGGAGGTCACGGGGTCAAGCCCACGAGCCTCCCATTTTGGGCTTATAGTTATAACAATATGTACATGGTTTGGAATCATCGCCAATTTTGGAGTTGTTGTTTGGATTTGTCGAAGTTGTAGTTTTACCAACACATTTGGCGAGCCTCTGCCAGATTTGGTGGGCGTTTTTTTTTCTTTTTGAAACTTCAGTTTCGTGCCCTCATTGGGAATTTTCCCACTGCCACATGGCAGCCCATGACTAGGCCACATGGAAGCCAACCATTGACCCATGCCATCCACTTACACAGTCACATTTCCATGTCACCTACCATGTCGTCCTGCCACATCCTGTACGGTCTACCACATGGTTGTATGGAGTGCCATGTGGCACTTCCTCATTGATCAACTTGTTTACCTGAAAATGTCGAAAACGAGTGACATGTGGAAGCCTCTGGTGCTGCAACATCACCATGCTAACGTCAGCATGACACATGTCTCCCACTGCATGTGCCACATTTACTGTACGGATGTTGATATCATCTTTACTGATGTTGACGTCAGCAGTACAGATGTTGACTCATCCTTGCTGATTGGGCTAGGTTGACCAAAAGTTTGACCACAAATATCTTTTGATCCGTAACTCCATTTGATGAAACATTTACGCCATTGGAAATCTTGCGACACTCTCTTCACGATGATGCCAATTTCACTAAGTTTTGAGGACTTTGAATTTTTACCCTTTCTTTGTCTACCGAGGCCATTCTGAGCTTATTGAGTTGCTTCTGTGAATTTTGAGTTGTCCTTAGGCTTCTCTGTATTATTTTTGGATCAAACCTTCCCACTAATATGTTTTTGGACCACCAAAAGCGTTCATCGATCAATAGATAAGTAAGGGAAGAGTTCCCTCACCTTTTCCTTCTCAATCCACTTTTCCTTGCTTGGATGTGTGCCCTTTAAGCCTACTAGAAGATAATCAACATCACCCCTGCGTGAAGTCCTCGTCCTTTTGTCTAGGATGATATATTCCTTTAACTCATCCATGTACTCAGGAGAAAACTCATCAACTGAAGGTATTGAAACTTCCTCTCTATGATCCATGATCATGGGAGGCTCAAAAAGTCTCAAGTTCTCCACATTTAAAATTGAGTAAATCTGCATATATGGTGGAAGATCTAGACGAAACGCATTGGTACCACTTTTCTCCAAAATAGTGAAGGGTCCATAAATGATGGGCTTGAGTTTCTTTCCTTCACCCTTCAATCTTTCCTTGCTGATGTGAATCCATACCTGGTCTCCAACCTGGAAGTGATGATCAACCCTATGTTTGTCATACTGAGCTTTATACTATGCTTGAATTTCCTCCAACTGTTCCCTAACAACTTGATGTACCTATTGGATCCTCTGGATGAACTTGCAGGCTCTGTCTTCATTTATTTCTTCATTTGAATCGACATATCTTCCATACATCAAGTCCAAAGGAACCTTAGGTAAATACCCAAAACATGTCTCAAAGGGTGAACACTGTGTGGAGGAATATAAGGCTCAGTTATAAGCCTATTGTAGATAGGGCATCTATTCATCCCATAACATGGGATTCTTGTTGCAGTAGCTTTGAAGAAACATTACCACTGTTCGGTTAAAAACCATTGTCTTCTCATCGATATGTGGAAGGAAAGAAGTGCTCCTCTTCAACTTGGTGTCCATAATTCTCCACAATCTTGTCCAAAAATCCCCAAGGAATCGAGTATCTCGATCCAAGAAAATGGATGTGGGTAACCCAAAGTGAACCCAAACATACTGAAAGAAGAGATTAGAAGTCTACTCAGCAGTGATCTGCATTTTACATGGCATTAAGATGCACATATTGTTGAAACTATCCACTACAACATGCAAATATTCATGACCCCTTTTCGACACTGGTAAACCTCCTACAAAATCCATGGAGATACTTTCCCATGGATGGGATGTAATAGGAAGTGGTGAGTATAGCCCCAGATTTCTATTAGTGGGATTACAAGTAGAACACATCACACACCCATTTACATATTTAGTTATAATTGCTTTCATCGGAGGCCAATAACAAAACCCATGCAAATGAGCCATATTTTTTACTACCCCAAAATTCATAGACACAAGAGAAGTGTGAGCTTCTCATATTACATGGACTCGTTCACTTGTAGGAATACATAGCTTTCCAAGATGGTAGAATAGTTTTCCCTACAGACAATAGTTCTCTACCTATGCACCATGGGTTAGCTTCTCATATACTTATTTAAAATCCTCATCAATGGCATATTGTTCTACATAGCTATCATGAGATAAAGAAGAATTCTTCAAAATAATAGAAGCAGCAATAGGAGGTCTAGAAAGAACATCTGCTACCTTTTTAGTCATACCCTTTTTGTACTTGATTACCAAATGAAATTGTTGTAGGAAACCCATCCATTTTTAATGTCGATATTGTTGCAGTTTGGTCTATGCCTGGAGATACTGTAAGCTTGATGATATGTATGTATGATTTTTTCCTTCCCTGACAATTAGTGCTTCCATTTCTTTACGCTTTAAACTAATGCATACGACTCTTTATCATATGTAGGATAGTTAACAACAACTTGGTTAACATTTTCAGAGTGGTAACATATAGGCTTAAAATATTGCATCAATATTGCACCCATGGCATACCCACTGGCATCTGTCTCGATATCGAAGGGTTGTTGAATAGTTTACAGTGCTAATACTAGTGCGGTACTGATATTTTCCTTCAAAGTGTGGAAGGATTTTTTTCTTTCCTCCTCACTAAAAAATGTTCTTCAAAATGTTCGCACTACCATATTAAAGGTATGCCAATCGAACTCTTCCATAGCAGGTGGCACATTCTCCTGTCGTTGATTAAAAAAATTGTTACCTTTGAGGGACACTATGAACTTGTTTTCTATTGCCACATTCAATTACTCATCACCTTTCGAGGTTTTCATTTAAACCTACACTTGTATCTACATAGGAGCCTTCAAAACATGTCTAAATTTTACTAGCGCTTGAGTCAAAACCCTAACACAAGTATATTTCATCATGGTCTCATTCGTACCTTAGTGGAATATTCTACATGGCCAAATTAATGTAGAATAGGGTGATGAAAAGGATGACTATCATTTCCATAAAATAGACAAGCTCTATGTTCCTAAGGTTGAAATATTGTATCTTATGAAAGAGACTAATGCCTTTGAGGTTGCAGGACATTTTTGTGTTGGCAAGATAGTTGCTAACTTACAAAGGTATGTGTATTGGCCCATAATGAAAGATTTAGCTTGATATATTAGAGGATGCATACTTTGTGGTATGGCAAGCCCAGTAATAGAAAGCAAGGTCTATACCATTCCTTACTTGTACACCCTCAACCTTGAGAAATCATTTCAATATCCACTTCCCAATATGAGGGCAATGAACAATTCCTTTAATGCTAATATGGAGTTGATAGGTGCATTTAAAAAAAGATCAATAAAAAAAAAATGTGGAGTTGAAAGGTGCAATTCCTTACATGCTCAACATGGAGTTGAAACTTGGTGCACACACACACATACACATATAAACCAACATAGATGTTCATTTGGGTTTGGATTGAGAAATTGGGTGGAATGGTTTTTATCCTCCCCACCTAAGTTCAATTACTCATATATCATTGAGCTCATATAATTTAGATATTTAAAAAAAATTGCATATATCTCATAAAATCTAATTTTTTAAATACTATATATGGTAATCAAAAAAAAAATCATTTTATAAAATTTAAACAATATTATATTTATCTTATAAAAATTCCATTATAATGTTTAAAAATGCAATACTAAATGTTTAATGAAGTTATTATATATAAATACAAGGAATAAACTTAATTTGTCTAGTTTTAGTGAGACCACTGCATATATTTTATTTTAATCCTAAAACTATTTGTTAATCATAAATTATATTTTATTGATTAATACAATAATTTTTTTATTAATTACTAGTAGATTTTTTTTTATATCATTAATCTATAACTCCAATGTATTACTATTATTTTGAGTTGAATTATTTACTTAATTTATAAATTTAATGGCCAATCAACAATATGACAACTTTTTACAGACAGGCATAGTGAAAAAGGAATCAATCCCAGTGGTTAGTGATGCATCAACAACCATAGCATTGATTGAATGAACCAAAAAACCCTAAGTTGTCCTCCTTCGATTTTTAGTGTTGGTGCAAATATGAGGAGAATACTCAATCTTCTTTCGGCTTTCAAGCTTCCTTCCTTGTCGTGTTGCATGGCACTAGTGGACATTAATTAATGAAGTTTGAAACCTAAATGCTCGTCACAAAGGAAATTGTTACTCGACGGAGCTATGTAACAATGTGTTCTACATGCATGCTCTCTTCAAGTACTTAGTGTACACATTGATCTCAGGAGAATCCTATCCCTGAACCTGAAGAGAACAAAGTCTGTTAGAATAAAGCTTACTTTAGTAAGAGATAACTGTTGTAACTGTGAGTTTCAACGAGATTGTTGTAACTGTGAGTTTTCTAGGTTTACTATTATTAGCTAATCAGATCCACTTAAGTCAGTGATCTGCACGTTATATATGTAACCTCCATTTGTTTGTTAAGCAATAAAAACGTTTTGTGTTGTGTGAATTAATTCTTCCAATTTTAACTTGGTATCAGAGCCGGAGTAATGCTACCATGAGGTTGAACGCTGCGTGCAAAAGTGCGTGAGAGCTACTGTCAATGCGTAGAGGAGATCGCAGAGCAGGTCACTCTTTTCGTTGTCGTTGATTGCCGTCGCATATCACTGGGGGTAACAATTGCTCAGTTGCTGCGTGAAGGCTGAAGAGAAAATTTGCGAATTAAAGAAAACGCGTGGGTTCTTTATGTTGATGCGCAGGGCGTGAGAACTGGTGGAGGGTCATTGCAGGCCGTGTGCGAGTGAGGGAGATATGGAGCTACTGCGTGGACTCGTGAGATTTGCATGAGTTAATGTGTGAATAGTTGGTGCGTGGTGAAAATCTTAAGTTTTTTTTTATGGAGTGATTTGGTGCATGTAAAGCATAAGTTTTGTTTTATGTTGGAGCGGTGAAAGAGGAAGCTTGAGTTTTATGATTCATTCAAAGATTTGCATGCATGCATATGTGGAGCATTGAATAAGATTTGCATGCGTTGGATTGTTTGAGAGTGAGGTATAAAGTTTTCTTTTAAATAAAAAAGGGGGATATTTTGAATATTAAAGTGAATGCATGTGGATAAAGTAAATGCATGTGTATATGTGAAGTTATAAATCTTTTTATTAAAGTGGGTAAGAGATTTAAGGATGAAGGAAGGTGAAGTGGAAGTTAGTTCACATTCTGAAGTTGCACTATACTCTAAAGGACAATGCATCAAGTGTGCAATAGATCTCTCCATGAAGTACGATTATCTCACTAAGGAGCTGCCGCATTCAAAGCAAATGGCCATCAAAAATATTTCAGCGTTTGGTATCTCGGTGTGGATAGATATGAAGGAAGAACCACCATAAACAGTCACTGCACTGCATTTCTACTTATATATGTATGTGTGGTGTGTTTAAATTTTGTTTATGTGTGTTAGATATATTATATGTGTGTGAGAGAGTGTGATTTTATTTGTAATCAAATGATGAAGAACCAATCATTGAACAGAGTAGCATATGTT
>ML778833.1:456131-471098 GCA_009831015.1 Picea engelmannii | reverse complement strand
TTTTTCTATCTATCTCCAGTTTTATAATCTTCACATGGAAACCGAATTCACAATCTCTATTCAACCTGGATCTTCGATGTTCTGCCATGAATCTTCCTTTTCAAATACCACTATCAGCTAACACCAATTTCAAAGCAAACCCTGGAAGCATTAGGTTTCCAACAAACCCAACTCAATTGCAGATTCTCAGATTCGGTCGATTTTACTTTCACTGACTTTGCTTCATGTCAATTTCATAACATATAAATAAAATCAAGATCCATATCTTCTATAAAACCTTGAATAATGTATTATATATTTTGAAATCTTTTTGCAACTTTATTTATTTTATTATGTTTTTAGGTAGATATTCTCATATATATATATATATATATATATATATATATATATATATAATTTGAAATGTAGATAGAAAACGAAATTATTCATACATTATAACAATTTCTAAAGAGATGAAATATCCTAGTAGAAACATTTCCAGCTCAAAAATATTTAAGATTAATTAAAAGAAAATTTTAAAATTTTAAATTTTAGAATTCTGAGAAAAAAATATAACTAAATGATTTAAAATATTTAAAATGGTGAAAAAATTAAAGGATAAAATTATAAAAATAAAATATATTTAATCTAATATAATGGAAAGAAGAAAGGATTTCCTCACTCTCTTCAAAAACAACAAACAGATTATTGCCAACCAAAAGCAGCCGTTGCATCTACCTCCATTACACATCCATTATGTGGCCACGAATTTCACAAGCTTGATCTAGCATATTGCTCTTTCTTCGCTGTTAGATTTAATTCGTCATTGGCTTCTTTTCAACGATAGTGTGATTCCATATATTTTACATTACAAATGAACACATAGTGTGATCTATATCTTTGTTTACAAATTAGAAAGATCTTTTCAAACGACAGATTGAAAGAACAGATTTTAGATATATATAAAAAAGATACATTGATGCAGGAGCATTGCCAACTCAGCAAGCGAGCCAGCACATCAAGCGAAAGATCAGTTGGAGAAACAAACCCAAATTTTGAAAAGTGCTTTGGGATTGTAGCGTAAGTCTTAAATGACCATTTATGAAGGAGCGCCTTTTGTATGTTGTATCAGACCTCAAGCCATACGCTCTTGTCTGAAATAGATAGGAGGCATTTAATAGGTTTAATGCAGGTAGATAGGATTTTATTTCCAGATTAGACAGTTTTAGAGTCCGAGACGGAAAACAGATATAGACACCCTCGTTGTATCATTGTAACATTATTCAGAATCAAGCATTCAGAAGAGAAGAGCAAGCAGAGAAGGAGAACACCCATGTACATATGTTGAATTAATAGAATGGAATTCTGATTCAAATTCATGGCTGGTGTTGTTTCTCTGTGTATGTCGTTTAGGTGCTCATGAATGTTTGTTTTCTGGTGATGCATTTGCTTTGTATATGATGTGCATGTGATTTCAGGTTTTAGCTGAAGTCTGAAAGGGAAGAGGATAAGTTTCAATTGTTTCTCTATCTGAGCCAGGAGATTCCTGCAAGGTGTGCAGTCGAATTCATCCTCAAGAAGTGCGTCGATGAAGGCTCAGTAGCTGAACCTTTTGATTTTATTTGCCCAGGAGTTGATTTGGGTTATTGAGGTCCTACAAGGAGCGTGCAGGCTGGATAAGAAGAAGTCTCAGCTGTTTGTCTGAGTAAAGGAATTAGACAATTGTTGCTGCAGGGAGTGCGCGGAGTCTGAAAGATTCAACACTTAGAAAGCGTTGAATGCTGAGCGCGAGTATTGCGCGAAAGCTCAAGAGGGATAGTTCCTTCATAGTATGGTTGAAACATAGCCAGGAGGTTTTGGGTTGAGGAAGGTTTGAGAAGGAAGTACAAATACAGGAGTTGGAGAACAAGTTCTGAGAAAGAACCTGTAGTTTCTCAAGAAATCCTCAAAGGGGAAGAATCAACGGTCAGGGCTCACAGGAGAAATCAGCGAAATCCCGTCAGCCGTCAGATCTCTGGTAAGTTGGGCAGGGGTTAAGTCCCCAGATTAGAGGAAGAACCCGAGGAGTCATCGGGACATCAAGGTCATCGGGATTTTCGTAGACAAGAGGATCGAGCATATTGAAATCGCGATCCGCGATTTCTCGAGAAGGGTCGGAACCATTGATCGCAACAAGGACATGTGGCAAGAGATCCTGAAGAGTCAGGTTTGGAAATTCGGGGTTCTTGCTCACAAAGGAATTGCTGAAATAGAAATCGTGATTTTGCAATCCCCGATAAGCGGAGAAAGGAGCGGTGACGTGGAGGAGAGAGACCGCATGTGTAGCGGGGTTCGGCATCTCGGAGTTTCCAGAAGCGTAGGTTCTACGCATATCAAAACCACGAAGTCCGAAACTCCGACGGGGAGCAGGTCGTGGTCTCGTGGAACGACAGGTCATATGTGGAAGGGGCTAACCTGAAGGAGCTTGGGAGAGAGAGACAAGTGCCATCGCGAATCGGGGTTCGGAGATTCGTGGTGCCAGTGAAACGCGACATCGCATATGTCGATTTCCCGATAGGGAAATCCCTAACAGGAACGAAGAAGCATCGGCATTGAGACCCATCGGGTTTCGGGGTTTGTGTAGCACGAGGAACGTGCCCATGAGTTTTGCGATAACGCGAAACCCGATTTCCCGATAAGAAAAAGGGGAGATTGCAGGGAGAGAGTTCTGTGGGTATTGAAGGGTTCCCGATAAGGGATAAGAAGAGTATTTTAGCTCTTTGGGCCCATGAAGAAGAAGGTCCTGGTGATCGCAGACGTGTGTCGTGTGCCGTCTGCGTCAGAGTGGTATCAAAGCAAGGAATTCTCTCTATTTTATGTAGCAGAGGAGAAAAGAAAAATTTCACCATGCCGCCTAGAAGGGAAAGGCAATCGCCTGATCTGGAGGACAGGGATGTGCGAAGAAGAGGTGGGCCTGTAGGGAATCCAGAGATGGAGCGACAGATACGCGATCTCAGAGTGAGATTGGAAGACATGGAAGCAGCGCAGAGACGCACAACCAATGCTGGAGACTTAAGCGACTCTGAGGGCGAAGCTGAAGCTGAACAACAAGGAGAAGTTGCAGCCGAGGTTGCAGCGAATGAGCAGTTAATTAAGGCTATCGCTCGAATGAGTTCAAAGACGAAAATGGACATTCCAGCTTATGAAGGGAGCCTGGATGCAGAAGAGCTTCTGGATTGGATTCGAGCTCTTGATACTTACTTCGATTATGAAGACATCGAAGAAGATAAGAAGATTAGGCATGTTGTTACCAAACTAAAAGGACATGCAACATTATGGTGGGATGAGCTTCAGGCAGATAAACGTTCCAAAGGCAAATAGAAAATTAAAAGCTGTGATCGAATGATTGCAAAAGTGAAGGAAAAGTTCATCCCAAGGGATTATCAAATCACACTGTTCAGGCAAATGCAGAACCTGAGACAGAAGTTGATGATAGTGAAGGAATACACCGAAGAATTTTACAAGCTCAATATCAGAGCAGGTCATCGGGAGAGTGATGATGAAAAAGTTGTCAGGTATATGAATGGCTTAAGATACGATATCCAGGATGAGATGAGCATGACAACCATTAGAACGGTTGAGGATGCGTATCAGATGGCATTGAAGGCAGAAGAGAAACTAAGTCGTAAGCCAGCACAGCGAGGGCGAGGCAAGAGCCAGCCGAGAGGAAAATCAGTTGCCCAAGATAGGTTTCAGAAATCCAAAGATGACTGGAAGAAGCCTCAGACCCAAATGGAAAGAGGTGGAAGTTCTTAGTGAGGCCAGCACGCTGAACAACAAATGCAACAGGAAGAACAGAGTGGAGGATACGCTGATGTTAATACTTTTCCTCGTACCAGAGGTAGAGTAAGAGGTAGAGGAGGAATCATCACATTTTACACATGTGGGAAAAATGGACATAAGGCAGTTGACTGTCCAGATAGGAAGATAGATAAAGGAGAAGCTCACATCGCTGAGGCACAAAGGTGAGTTGCTGAAGCAGAGGACGCAGAAGATGGAAGGTCTTTGATGATGTGAAAAGTTCTCGTAACACCCGAGAAGGAGGTGGAGGATGCAGCTCAGAGAAGCAGACTGTTCATAACCGCATGCAAGACCAAAGACAGGAAATGCAAGGTTATTGTGGACAACGGAAGCACCAACAATCTCGTTTCAACTGAGATGGTGGAAAAATTAGAGCTGGAAACAATTGATCACCCGAGTCCATATAAAATCTCATGGCTACAGAAGGGACATCAAGTGAGTGTCACTAAACAGTGCTTAGTGGACATCAAGATAGGAGGATATAATGATAAAATTCTCTGTGATGTTATTCCTATGGATGTATGTCATTTATTGCTAGGCAGACCATGGCAATATGACAGGAACGTAATTCATGATGGGAAGATGAATACGTACACTTTAGAGAAGAATGGGAGAACACATATGTTACTTCTGATAAAAGATAAGGAGGTGAAACCACAAGTGAACAATGGGATACTTCTCATGAGTGGGAAGGAACTTCTGGCAGAAGTAAAGAAGAAGGAAGATCCACAATTCTTGGTGGTCAGGAAACCAAGGGTTGTTTTGACCAGCACAAGAGTGGATGATCTACTGGAGGAAATTCAGGAACTATTGGAAGAGTTCGCTGACATAGTGGTAGACGAATTACCTCATTCGTTGTCGCCGATGAGGAGCATAAGTCATCATATAGACCTCATACCAGAATCTAGTTTGCCAAACAAAGCAGCGTACAGGTTGACACCGCAGGAGAATGAGCAGGTCAAAAGGAAGGTACAGGAGTTGCTAGATAAAGGACTGGTCAGGGAGATTCTAAGTCCATGTGCCGTTCCAACGGTACTAAGTCCAAAGAAGGATGGAGGTTGGAGAATGTGCATTGATTCTAGAGCCATCAACAAGATAACCATCAGGTACAGGTTTCCATTGCCGAGGATGGATGACTTGATGGACTGCTTGAGTGGAGCAGAGTTTTTTTTCAAAGGTTGATTTGAAAAGCGGATACCATCACATTCGCATGAGGGAAGGCGATGAGTGGAAGACAGCCTTCAAAACCAATGAAGGGTTGTACGAATGGCTAGTCATGCCATTTGGTTTGACGAATGCACCAAGTACATTCATGAGACTGATGAATGAAGTGTTGAATGAATTCATTGGTAAGTTTTTCATTGTTTATTTAGATGACATATTGATTTTCAGCAAAACGAAGGAAGAACATCTGAAGCATTTAGCTGCAGTAATGAGGAAGCTACAACAAGAGAAGTTGTTGATCAATGTGAGGAAATCTTCATTTATGAAGACATAACTCATTTACTTGGGGTTTTTCATATCGGCAAATGAATTGAAGATGGATCCAAGTAAAGTGGAGGTGATTAAAAATTGGCCATCACCAAGAAATGTTTTTGAGGTGAGAAGTTTCCACGGATTGGCAAGTTTCTATAGGAAATTCATTAGGAATTTCAGTGGAATTAGCGCAACGATGATGGACACAGTCAAGAAAAGACATAAATATTTTCATTGGACTGAAGAGGCAGAGAAAAGCTTCAATCTGTTGAAGCGAAAGATCACAGAACAACCAATTTTGGTGTTGCCAGATTTTGCAAAGGTATTCTAACTGAAATGTGATGCAAGTGGCTTTGCCATAGGAGCGGTCTTGAGCCAGGAGGACAGACCAATTGCATATTTCAGCGAGAAGATGGATGAGACAAAGCTGAAGTATTCTACGTATGATAAAGAATTTTATGCTATCATACAAGCGTTGAAGAAGTAGAGACATTATCTGATCCCAAGAGAGTTGGTACTGTATAGTGATAATCATGCATTACATTTTGTGACTCAGTAGGAGAAGCTGAATCAGAAACATGCTAAATGGGTAGAGTATATGCAGAACTTTACATTTGTAATTAAACACATTTCAGGGACTGCTAACAAAGTGGTTGATGCCTTGAGCAGGAAGTGTTTGTTGCTGCAGGAGTTCAGAGTCAAGACATTGGGTTTTGAAAACCTTAAGGACATGTATGCATGTGATGTTGATTTTGCAGAGGCATACGAGGCAGCTGAGAATCCAGTTCTTAGAGACAGAAGCCCGTGGATGGATTACATGATCCAGAATGGATTGTTGTTCAGAGGCAATCAGTTATGCATTTTGAATTGCTCCATGAGGGAGAATCTGCTAAAAGAAAAGCACAATGGTGGCTTAGCAGGGCATTTTGGCCACGACAAGACATTTGTAAAGCTGAGTGAAGCCTACTTTTGGCCGAAGATGCGAACAGATGTCAAAAATTTTGTTCACAGGTGCAGAATTTGTCAACATTCAAAGGGCAGAAAGCAGAATGAGGGATTCTATCAATCATTACCCATACCTAAGAGGCCATGGGATGAAATCAGCATGGATTTTGTATTGGGATTACCAAGGATGCAAAGAGGACATGACTCGATCTTTGTCGTGGTCAACAGGTTTTCCAAAATGGCACATTTTATTCCATGCTAGAAGACCAGTGATGTGACTCATATCGCAAATCTGTTCTTCAAGGAGATTGTTAGACTTCATGGTTTACCCAGAAGCATTATATCGGACAGGGATACAAAGTTCATTGGACATTTCTGGAGGACACTCTGGAAGAAGATGGGGACTAACTTGATGTTTAGTTCATCCTATCATCCTCAAATGGATGGGCAAACATAGGTTGTAAATCGAAGCCTTGGAGATTTATTAAGAAGCCTAGTGATGGAGCACCACAGCAGTTGGGATAATGTGTTTCCATAGGCAGAATTCGCTTACAACGATTCAGTAAACATAAACACAGGGAAAAGTCCATTTGAGATTGTATATGGCAGGCAGCCGAGAGGAGTATCTGAACTGAGGGACTCAGAACAAATAATCACAAAGAGTGCAAGCACTAAAGAATTCGTAGAGGCGATGGAAGAACTGCACAGCAGAGTGAAGCAGCGATTGCTGGAGTCGAACCAGGAATATAAACGCAGAGTGGATCAGCATAGAAGACAACTTCAGTTCGAGGTTGGTGATCTAGTTCTGGCGCATCTAAGGAAAGAAAGGTTCCCAAGGGGAACATACAACAAGTTGAAGATGAAGAAAATTGGGCCATGCAGAGTCCTAAAGAAGTTGGGAGAAAACGCTTATGAGATTGAGTTGTCAGATGAGATAGGAATATCTCCGAAATTCAATGTTTCAGACTTATATCCATATAAGGCTGAGGAAATAGGAACTGGAACTGATGAACAGCCAGAGGTCCAGTGGCAGAAGCAGATGTTGATTGAAGAAAGGCTACAGATGGAGTGTATACTTGACAAGAGAGTCAGCAAAAGAACCAGACGGAAGCAATACTTCGAGTATCTGGTTAAATGGAAGAATCATCCAGTGGAAGATGCCAGCTGGGAGACAAAAGTAGTTATCCAAAAGCATGGACAGACCGTGTAGGAGCTCATGGACAAGAGCCCATGAAATTTTTCAAGACGAGGAGTATGATGCAAGAGCATCGCTAACTTAGCAAGCGAGCCAGCACATCAAGCGAAGGATTAGCTGGAGAAACAAACCCAAATTTTGAAAAGTGCTTTGGGATTGTAGTGCAAGTCTTAAATGATCCTTTATGAAGGGGCACCTTTTGTATGTTGTATCAGACCTCGAGCCATATGCTCTTGTCTGAAATAGATAGGAGGCATTTAATAGGTTTAATGCAGGTAGATAGGATTTTATTGTCAGATTAGACAGTTTTAGAGTCTGAGAGGGAAAACGGATATAGACACCCTCGTTGTATCATTGTAACATTATTCAGAATCAAGCATTCAGAAGAGAAGTGCAAGCAGAGAACTTGTGGAGAACACCCATGTACAAATGTTGAATTAATAGAATGGAATTCTGATTCAATTTCATGGCTGGTGTTGTTTCTCTGTGTATGTCGTTTAGGTGCTCATGAATGTTTGTTTTTTGGTGATGCATTTGCTTTGTATATGTTGTGCATGTGATTTCAGGTTTTAGCTAAAGTCTGAAAGGGAAGAGGATAAGTTTCAATTGTTTCTCTATCTGAGCCGGGAGATTCCTTCAAGGTGTGCAGTCAAATTCATCCGCAAGGAGTGCGTCGATGAAGGCTCAGTAGTTGAACCTTTTTATTTTATTTGCCCAGGAGTTGATTTGGGTTATTGAGCTCCTATAAGGAGCATGCAGGCTGGATAAGAAGAAGTCTCAGCTATTAGTCTGAGTAAAGGAGTTAGACGACTGCTGTTGCAGGGAGTGCGCAGAGTCTGAAAGATTCAACACTTAGAAAGTGTTGAATGTTGAGCGCGAGTAGTGCGCGCAAGCTCAAGAGGGATAGTTCCTTCATAGTATGGTTGAAACATAGCCAGGAGGTTTTGGGTTGAGGAAGGTTTGAGAAGGAAGTACAAATACAGGAGTTGGAGAACAAGTTCTGAGAAAGAACCTGTAGTTTCTCAAGAAATCCTCAAAGGGGAAGAATCAACGGTCAGGGCTCGCAGGAGAAATCAGTGAAATCCTGTCATCTGTCAAATCTCTGGGAAGTTGCATAGGGGTTAAGTCCCCATATTAGAGGAAGAACCTGAGGAGTCATCGGGATATCAAGGCCATCGGGATTTTCGTAGACAAGAGGATCGAGCATATTGAAATCGCGATTCGCGATTTCCCAAGAAGGGTCAAAACCATTGATCACAGCAAGGACATGTGGCGGGAGATCCCGAAGAGTCAGGTTCAAAAATTCGGGGTTCTTTCTCACAAAGAAATTGCTAAAATAGAAATCGTGATTTTGCGATCCCCAATAAGTGGAGAAAGGAGTGGTGACGTGGAGGAGAGAGACCGCACGTGTATCCGGGTTCAACATCTCGGAGTTTCTGAAAGCATAGGTTCTACGCATATCAAAACCGCGAAGTCTGAAACTCCGATGGGGAGTAGGTCGTGGTCTCATGGAACGACAGGTCATATGCAGAAGGGGCTAACCTAAAGGAGCTTGGGAGAGAGAGACAGGTGCCATCGCGAATCGGGGTTCGGAGATTCGTGGTGCCAGTGAAACGCGACATCGCATATGTCGATTTCCCGATAGGGAAAACCCCGACAGGAATGAAGAAGCATCGGCATTGAGACCCATCAGGTTTCGTGGTTTGTGTAGCACGAGGAACGTGCCCACGAGTTTCCCGATAACGCGAAACCCGATTGCCCGATAAGACAAAGGGGAGATCGCAGGGAGAGAATTATGTGGGTATTGAAGGCATCCCAATAAGGGATAAGAAGAGTATTTTAGCTCTTCGGGCCCGTGAAGAAGAAGGTCCCGGTAATCGCGGACGTGTGTCGGGTGTCGTCTGCGTCCCACATCAATAAGGAAAATGTGGCTAGATTTGTGCTAAATTTCTTGCACACATTGGCAGTGGTGGATATTATGCTACAGATCCATTGCTAATATTCAGCGGATCTGTGTGCTGGGCAGATATTAAATAGATATTTATATTTGTTTACAAATTAGGTAGATCTATAACTGAGATCTACCAACGAGGAATGATATCTCACAGATTTAAAACAGATATATAATAGATCAGATCTATTTACAACAAAGAATAGATTTACCTGATTGAATGTCTTTTAAGCGTGCTAAAGATGCTTCAATCCACTTTCAATGCAAAACTTTTTGGCTTCATTTCACATCATTATCTTTACATATCGACTACCATGAAGAACCTAAACCTCTCAAATATCAACTTCAAATTGCAAATCTTTCATGGATTCCAACCATGAAACTATCATTCCCTTAGCACCATAAGGGCTTTCTGATACACATTGTATTGATATGATGTTATGAATTTATAGTACATGGATTGAACAGATCTCGATCTAGATCTCATTGACAACGTATCAATGGACAACTTATTTCAATGTGGTCTTGGAATTTGTGATTTTCTAGAGACTCATAGTCTAACAACCTAAACCCTCTGATTGAGGCCCAATAATATCTATAGAGTCAGTCAGCCTAGGGACTTGAGCCCATGACCACTCGAGCTAATCCACTAAACTAAATAATTTTTTTATATATAATATATAGCAATAAATTAATGGTTAAGAACATGTGTTTCCTCTTAAGAGGTCACAAGTTCAAATCCAGAGGGGGGTAGGGTATGTATACCTCCGTAGACTTTACCAGTGAAATGTATGGGCGGAGGGGCTGTCTAGCTTGGTCGTGACCTTAAAAATGGATTATTATTATTATTATTATTATTATTATTATTATTATTAAGTTTGTAATATTTATCTATATATATGAAAACTAACTAATATAATAATATTGTATAATTTATTATGTGTGCACTAGAATATAAACCCTCATCTAGTAGGTCTATACTAACCCAACTTACTTAGTAGCTACAATTAATGAGACAATGGTGATTGATGCACATTGTATTGATACGATGTTACAAATTTATAGTACATGGATTGAATAGATCTAGATCTAGATCTCATTGACAACTCATCAATGGATCATGACAACACTTCACGAATCGATGAGTTTTACAACTCATTTCAATGTGGTCTTGGACTTTGTGATTGTCTAGGGACCAGTAGTCTAACAACCTAACCCCTTTGATTGAGGCCCAACAATATATATAGAATTAGCCTAGGGACTTGCCCCATGACCACTCAAGTTAACCCTAGGGACCAGTAGTCTAACAACCTCACCCCTCTGATTGAGGCCCAATAATATGTATAGAATCAGCCTAGGGACTTACCCCATGACCACTCAAGTTAACCCACATGACTAAATATTTTTTTATATATATAATATATAAGAAGAAATTAATAAGTTTGCAATATTTATCTATCTATATAAAAACTCACTAATATAATAATATTATATAATTTATTATATGTGCATAGGTCTATACTAACCCAACCTACTTAGCCACTACAATTAATGAGACAATGGTGATTGATGCACATTGTATTGATATGATGTTAGGAATTTATACTACATGGATTGAATAGACCTAGATCTCATTGACAACTCATCAATGGATCATGACAACACTTAAACCGATAAATTGAGGCCCAATAATATCTAAGTCAGTCTAGGGACTTGACCCATGACCACTCAAGCTAGCCTACACAACTAAATAAAATGTATATAATATATAACAAGAAATTAATAAGTTTGCAATATTTATCTATCTATATAAAAACTAACTAATATAATAATATTATATAATTTATTAAGTGTGCACTAGAATATAAACCCTCATCTAGTAGGTCTATACTAACCCAACTAACTTAGCAACTACAATTAATGAGACAATAGTGATTACTTTCATTAAATAACACATTTAACTTAGTGTGATATATCATATGATATTAAATTAGGACTTTAATATTGAATTGGGTTACTTTGTTTTAAAAAGTGAAACATATTGAATTTTTTATAATTAATGATAGATTGTCTATGATATAACAATTATTTTCCCTTTCATTTGAGCAATTAAATCAATTATTATAAATATCTTCAAAGTTTCACTCAATTGGGAATGGAAGCATTCTAAATACACGTATAACAAAATTTAAGATGAACAGTAGGAGGAGGAGATCTTACATTATTAAGATTAGAAGAATGTAATCTTGAAATCAATTATTAGGTCAATGGATGAATCTATATTGCAAGTCTAGTAGGGTTGCAAGCATTGACCTGGAATAATTATACAAGAAAGAAAAAATTCTTGTCTCTTTTTCTAGACTTTGTAATGCTATCCCTAGTATGAAAAGTGAACCGAGTACCTTGGTTAAACTTATTGTGAAAAATAAAGTATTGTAGTCCCCAGTTCTTATTTCTAATAGTTAGGTAGCATGTTTGTTATGCTCCCCACTTGGGTTCAATTGCCACAAAGTGGACATGTTGACCCATTGTGATAAGACTATAAGGGTAAACACCCTCTCGGAAAGAGGTTCCACCTCTATGGAATTCAAGACGTGTCGACCCTTGCTAAGTCATAGGTTTCTACTAGGATTTGTCTTGGGAGCTATTGGCACTAGCCTAGGTGTTATAGTGGAAGTCATTCATATTTGAACCTATCCCAAAGAAAGAAAAAAAAAATAAAGTAGTGTAGACTATAACTAGGGAATACATTTGTTTACCAAAGGTTTTGAGAGGTGTTAGTCCTAGGAGTTACGAAGACACATGAAGTAGTGGGAAATGACAATCTATTGTTGCATAAGGATTCAATCTTGAGGAAATTTATAAATATTGTGTATGGGAGAGTATCTACATTTTGGGGAGAATATTGTCAACCATCATCAAAAGGGAAAAAACATAAGCTTATTCTCATATCCTAGTCAAAAGTATGAATAAAAAAAATGTCAAAATTTATGTTTGCTTTTGAAAGGAATTGGATATTATGTTAAACCATTCCAGTGTGAGAATCAAGTGGGTGATGGATATGAATGATGATGGTTAAATATCTATTGAGGAATAGGATGTACAAAGCTAAATTTTAAGGAACTAGTAGGATAAATTACATAGGACATAAGTCAACTAGAAATAATGAAATAAGGTAGTTAGGAATAAATTATCATGTACACATTAGAGTGGATAAAGTGAAACTTGTGCTCAATAATGACTATTTTATGATGGATGATTTCTTTTCACTACAAGAGAAAGCATTAACGATGATATTTTATGTTAGTATTATTCATGAGGAAATATTGTTGAAATAGGGTTTGGAGAAGCCTAATAGGTTACGTGGCAAACTTTCTTGCTATTACTAAGACATGGATAAATTTCAAATTTACATATGGTTTTGATGTAGAGAATATTTTAAATGGAATGTGGTATTGCTGTGTACCATTCTAGCTCTATGGAAGTGGTCCGTGCTTCAATCCAAAGCTCAAAAGAAGATGGCACACCCAATATGGTCTACGCTTAGGCTCATCCCTTGTAATTGTGGAATTATGATATTGGAATTGGTAATAGTATATATTTTTACCATTAATTTGAAAGGAAATACTTTTTTCAATGGAAAATATGGTGGTGCCAAAAATATTAGTTGAGATTAATATCATAGACAACCTTGCAAAGTTTGTAGAAATTAAACTTAAGAATTTGAAATAATGAAATATTTTAGTAAATATGATAATTTAATTTAGATAGATGACTTGTCATGTCCATGGTTATAAGGAGGAGTAACCATAGTTTCATGAAAAAGTGGAATGAAGGAAGGTTTCTAAAAGAAATTGTCAAACGAATTGAAGGATTTAAAAATGGGAAAATCATTCGAAGTGATGAAAATTCTAGAGATGGATCATATGTAAAATATAATAAATATCCAACTAAAAAAGGTAAGTTCCTTGGTAGATCCAATTATTTTACATTGAAATGTATGCATTAAGAGGTAACCGTAAACGGTGTGTTGGATAGGAACATGGAGGAAAAATGAAGCACAGAAAAAGAATTGAAAACAAATGGATAGAGATGATCAACAAATTTGACAAGTTGTCTGATATAAATATATTCCATTTTCTAATCTACCATATTTAACTTTTTCATTTCTAAAAAGTGTTTATGAAAATAACATAGAACATGGAATTCAAATTATTTAATACAAATTTGTTAAATATATGGGATTCGATTCAATGAATAACTCTAATCCTCCTACAAAGACCCTACTTTAAAAAATTTTTACCCATCTCTATTGTGTCCTAGATTCTGACTACCTTTGTCCCATGCAACCAAAAGAGAGGAAAACTAGAGAAGTGTGTTGACCAAGGTAAGCCAATGATAAATCTTACCCTTAACCGTAGTGGAGTGGTGCACTCCCATAAAAGTTTACCTTTAAGTGGATGGTACATAAATTCAAACAAAAATCATTTTTTTCCAAGACACACTATGTGATGGCCAAGGTAAGCCAATGATAAATCTTACCCTTAACCACAGTGGAGTGGTGAACTCCCATAAAAGTTTACCCTTAAGTGGACGATACATCAATTCAAACAAAAATTCATTATTTTCCAAGACACACTATGTGATGGATAAAGATAAGAAAAAATACTTTTAAAAATATGGAACTTTATTAACATGGAATCATATGTAAACTATTGTCGATATTCCATTGGAATAGTTCATTACAACATATTTTACAATATTCTAAAATATTTTATCATGTAGTTTATTACCTTAGATATCGTATTTAATATTACTAGTGTAACACTCAAAATTATGGAAATAATTGAAATAAAAACAAAATGAACACATCATCCACATAAATGAAAACAAGATGTGACCAAGAAAATCCAATATGTGAAAAAACCCATCTAGAAGACGATGCTTAAATGATTTACTTTTTTTTTCCAATTATGAAATGAAAGTACAAAGAAATCGACACTCACTATGGAGTTGCCATGGACAATTGAAACAAAGAATATATTTACCCAATTGAATGTCTTTTACATGTGCTAAAGGTGTTTCAATACACTTGCAATGCAAGACTCCTTGGATTCATATCACATCATTGGCTTCATAGATTGACTACCATGAAGAAACTAAAACTCTCAAATATCAACTTGAAATTGCAAATTTTCCATGGATTATTACCATGAAACTATCATTCCTTAGGACCATAAGGGATTTTATACCATTTTAAGAATTGAATGCAAACAAGATGAGACAAGAAATGGCCAAAAAATACTTAAGCCATTTTGATGTACACTGTATTGATCTGATATGCATTTATAATACATGGATTGAACAGATCTAGATCTCATTGACAATTCATCAATGGATCATGACAACTCCTCATGAATAAATGATGTTTACAACCAATATCAATGTGGTGTCAGACTTTGTGATTGTCTAAAGACTCATATTCTAACAACCTAACCCCTCTGGTTGAGGCCCAATAATATCTATAGAGTCAGGTAGCCTAGGGACTTGACTTAGTGACCACCAAGCTAACCCACTTGAC
>ML778833.1:423308-435371 GCA_009831015.1 Picea engelmannii | reverse complement strand
AAATTTCCCCATGAGAAAAATAAAAGAGATGAAGATGATGACCCTAAAGGGAAGCAAGTGCAAAAGAGAAAAATAGACACAAATCATTTTTCTAAGAGAATTTATTGCACCAAGGAAGATAGCTCCTCATAGAAGAATATGAAGATGAATATGAATATACAAAAAGGTTTTTTTTCATGGAACTAGAAGACTCTGATGATGAACTCTCTGAAAAAGAAATTGAAGAGGTAGAAGTTCATTACAAAGAATAATTGATAAGTGTCGTAGAGTTCATAAAAGGGGAAAAGAAGAAAAATAAGTCACTTGAAGATAAACTAAAAAGAAAAGAGGAAATTCAAAACTCCAACTCTGAAGAACTACAAAAAATGATTTCAAAATTAAAAATCGAGGTAGAAGAAGACAAGAGGATTGAAGAAGAACTCAAAGGGAAGTTAGAAGAAAGAGACAATATCATTAGAAATTTGGAAGCAGAGATTGTCACATTAAGAAAAGACCTTCAAAAGAGATACATGCAACATAATAGCTCCAAAGTTTTGGATGATACCTTTAGTAGTCAGAGGCCACATTATGATTTGGTATCTTTTCATCGAAGTGACTTATAAAGAATTGTATTAAATGAGCATAAATTAAAGTGCACCATAAAAAGGGAAAAGCTAAATGATGAAGAGACATAATCATAAAATATGAACACAAAAAATTGGTAACGATGTTCATCTCTAGTGGACTACATCTGCGGGTCGTTCTCTCAAATGGGTATACCTTTTTATTGACTCGACAAAAGAATTTGGAAAAATACATAAGTATACCTCATTCTGGAATTAAGCTGTAGAATCTTTGCTCAAATCAGAAAATAGACAACACCATTGAATTTGTAGTGTCGAATTACCCAAAAATGACTATCTCCATGCCTTAATCAAACTCTGGCATTCCCAGGCCCTTGAGAAATCTTGTCTCAATTTCCATTCCTGCAACCTGCAATTAATTCTCCATACTTCATCTCAAAAATCGTGCTCGACCGTACTATCGAGTGCCCTCCTCCCTTCCTTGGGAAAACTCAACATTTAAGTTAAATGTTGGGTGGACTAACCAATGGAGTTCGTTGGCCCAACGATTGGCAGATACTATTGTAGGGCGTTTAGATAGGGGGAGGTCCCAGGGTCGAGCCCACGAGCCTCCCATTTTGGGCTTATAGTTATAACAATATGTACATGGTTTGGAATCATCACTAAGTTTGGATTTGGCAGAGTTGTAGTTTTACCAACACATTTGGTGAGCCTCTGCCAGATTTGGTGGGCCTTTTTTTTTATTTTTGAAACTTCAGTTTCGTGCCCTCATTGGGAATTTTCCCACTGCCACATGGTAGCCCATGACTGGGCCACATGGGAGCCAACCATTGGCCCATGCCATCCACTTGCACAGTGACCTTTCCATGTCTCCTACCATGTCGTCCGGCCACATCCTGTACGGTCTACCACATGGTTGTATGGAGTGCCATGTGGCACTTCCTCATTGATCAACTTGTTTACCTGAAAATGTCGAAGACAAGTGACATGTGGCAGCCTCTAGTGCTGCAACATCACCATGCTAACATCAGCATGACACATGTCTCCCTCTGCTTGTGCCACATTTACTGTATGGATGTTGATATCATCCTTACTGATGTTGACGTCAGCAGTACGAATGTTGACTCATCCTTGCTGATTGGGCTAGGTTGACCAAAACTTTGACCACAAATATCTTTTGATCTGTAACTCCATTTGATAAAACATTTACGCCATTGGAAATCTTGCGACACTCTCTTCACGATGATGCCAATTTCACTAAGTTTTGAGGACTTTGAATTTTTACCCTTTCTTTGTCTGCCATTGAGTCAAAACCCCTATTTCATCATGGTCTCATTCGTGCCTTAGTGGAATATTCTACATGGCGAAATTCATGTAGAATAGGGTGATGAAAAGGATGACTATCATTTCCATAAGATAGACAAGCTCTGTGTTCCTAAGGGTGAAATATTGTATCTTATGAAAGAGACTAATGCCTTTGAGGTTGCAGGACAGTTTTGTGTTGGCAAGATAGTTGCTAACTTACAAAGGTATGTGTATTGGCCCATAATGCAAGATTTAGCTTGATATATTAGAGGATGCATACTTTGTGGTATGGAAAGCCCAGTAATAGAAAGCAAGGTCTATACCATTCCTTACTTGTACCCACTCAACCTTGGGAAATCATTTCAATATCCACTTCCCAATATGAGGGCGATGAACAATTCCTTTAATGCTAATATGGAGTTGATAGGTGCATTTAAAAATAGATCAATAAAAAAAAAATATGGAGTTGAAAGGTGCAATTCCTTACATGCTCAACATGGAGTTGAAACTTGGTGCACACACACACATACACATATAAACCAACATAGATGTTCAATTGGGTTTGGATTGAGAAATTGGGTGGAATGGTTTTTATCCTCCCCACCTAAGTTCAATTACTCATATATTATTCAGCTCATATAATTTAGATGGACCAAATCATCTTAAAAATATATATTTAAAAAAAATTACATATATCTCATAAAATCTAATTTTTTAAATACTATATATGGTAATCAAAAAAAAATAAGTTTATAAAATTTAAACAATATTATATTTATCTTATAAAAATTCCATTATAATGTTTAAAAATGCAATACTAAATGTTTAATGAAGTTATTATATATAAACACAAGGAATAAACTTAATTTGTCTGACTAGTTTTAATGAGACCACTGCATATATTTTATTTTAATCCTAAAACTATATTTTTTTTACAATTTTGTTTTAATCTTAAAACTATTTGTTAATCATAAATTATATTTTATTGATTAATATAATAAATTTTTTATTAATTACTAGTATATTTTTTTTTTAAATCACTAATCTATAACTCCAATGTATTACTATTATTTTGAGTTAAATTATTTACTTAATTTATAAATTTAATGGCCAATCAACAATATGACAACTTTTTACAGACAGGCATAGTGAAAAAGGGATCAATCCCAGCGGTTAGTGATGCATCAACAGCCATAGCGTTGATTGAATGAACCAAAAAACCCTAAGTTGTCTTCCCTCGATTTTGAGTGTTGGTGCAAATATGAGGAGAATACTCAATCTTCTTTCGGCTTTCAAGCTTCCTTCCTTGTCTTGCTGCATGCCACTAGTGGACATTAATTAATGGAGTTTGAAACCTAAATGCTCGTCAGTAAGGAAATTGTTACTCGACGGAGCTATGTAACAATGTGTTCTACATGCATGCTCTCTTCAAGTACTTAGTGTACGCATTGATCTCAGGAGAATCCTATCCCTGAACCTGAAGAGAACAAAGTTTTGTTTCCGGATGGCAAGAATTCAAGAAAATGAATGATGCCAACCAAAAGATGTCGGTGTCCAAGTTTGTCGAAACTGTCAGAAGACAAGCCGAAAAAAAATCATGAAGATCCATCTTCAAGTCTATGCAATGGGCGAAAGAATTGAAGATCCATTGGGAACCCCAAGTCTCTGCAATGGGCGTGAGAATTGAAGATCCATCTTCAATTCTTTGTTGGGTTTCCAGTGCATATTTCTTGAACCCTTTTCCATGATTTTTTTCTCAGCTTTTCTTCCTCTGGTTTTTTGGCTCAAATCTGCACTGGTTGTTTGGCTCAGATTTTACATCCCCTCCGATTCTGGTCTGCTTATCGGTAAGGGTACATCTTAGGAAGAACAACGAATGCAGATCAGAATGTAAAATGCTTCTGAGAGAAGCTACAGGTGGCATGGCATTCTCCCTACAGGAAGCGACCTGGGTTTTTTAATCACTGCCTACAGGGTTTTCTATCATTCTCCCTACAGGAAAATGATTTTTTTCTATCTATCTCCAGTTTTATAATCTTCACATGGAAACCGAATTCACGATCTCTATTCAACCTGGATCTTCGATGTTCTGCCATGAATCTTCCTTTTCAAATACCACTATCAGCTAACACCAATTTCAAAGCAAACCCTAGGAGCATTAGGTTTCCAACAAACCCAACTCAATTGCAGATTCTCGGATTCGGTCGATCCAACATAGGGCAAAGGAAACCATTTACTTTCACTAACTTTGCTTCATGTCAATTTCATAACATATAAATAAAATCAAGATCCATATCTTCTATAAAACCTTGAATAATGTATTATATATTTTGAAATTTTTTGCAACTTTATTTATTTTATTATGTTTTTAGGGAGATATTCTGATATATATATATATATGAAATTTGAAATGTAGATAGAAAATGAGATTATTCATACATTATAACAATTTATAAAGAGATGAAATATCCTAGTAGAAACATTTCCAGCTCAAAAATATTTAAGATTAATTAAAAGAAAATTTTAGAATTTTAATAAAATTATTATAAAGATAGATTGGAAAAAAAAAGTATTAACTAAATGAGTTAAAATATTTAAAATGGTGAAAAAATTAAAGAATAAAAATATAAAAATAAAATATATTTAATCTAATATAATGGAAGGCAGAAAGGATTTCCTCACTCTCTTCAAAAACAACAAACAGATTATTGCCAACCAAAAGCAGCCGTTGCATCTACCTCCATTACACATCCATTATGTGGCCACGAATTTCACAAGCTTGATCTAGCATATTGCTCTTTCTTCGCTGTTAGATTTAATTCGTCATTGGTTTCTTTTCAACCATAGTGTGATTACATATATTTTACATTACAAATGAACACATAGTGTGATCTATATCTTTGTTTACAAATTAGAAAGATCTTTTCAAACGACAGACTGAAAGAACAGATTTTAGATATATATAAAAAAGACACATCAATAAGGAAAATGTGGCCAGATTTGTGCTAAATTTCTTAAACACATTGGCAGTGGTGGATATTGTGCTACAGATCCATTGCTAATATTCAGCGGATCTGTGTGCTGGGCAGATATTAAATAGATATTTATATCTGTTTACAAATTAGGCAGCGATAGATATTAAATAGATATTTATATTTATATCTATCACTGAGATCTACCAACGAGGAATGATATTTCACAGATTTACAACAGATCTATTTACAATAAAGAATAGATTTACCTGATTGAATGTCTTTTACGCGTGCTAAACATGCTTCAATCCACTTTCAATGCAAGACTCTTTGGCTTCATTTCACATCATTATCTTCACAGATTGACTACCATGAAGAAACTAAACCTCTCAAATAAATTTTCCATGGATTACTATCATTAGACTATCATTCCCTTATCACTTAGTACCATAAGGGGTCTGATTCCTTGTTAAGAATAGAATACAAGTAAGACGACACAAGAAATGGCGGAAAAGACCTTAAGCCATTTTGATGCAAATTGTATTGATATGATGTTATGAATTTATAGCACATAGATTGAACAGATCTAGATCTCATTGACAACTCATCAATGGATCATGACAACACTTCATGAATAGATGGGGTTTACAACTCATTTTAATGTGCTCTTGGACTTTGTGATTGTCTAAGGACTCATAGTCTAACAACCTAACCCCTTTGATTGAGGCCCAATAATATCTATAGAGACACTCAACCTAGGGACTTGACTCCATCACCACTCAAGCTAACCCACGGAACTAAATAATTTTTTTTATATAATATATAACAAGAAATTAATAAGTTTGCAATATGTATCTATCTATATAAAAACTAACTAATATAATAATATTATATAATTTATTATGTGTGCACTAGAATATAATTTATTATTATGTGATCTAGATACTTCAGGAATAAATGAGGTTTACAACTTATTTCAATGTGGTCTTGGACTTTGTGATTGTCTAGGGACTCATAATCTAACAACCAACCCTTGTGATTGAGACCTAATAATATCTATAGAGTTAGTGATGGACTTGACCCATAACCACTCATGCTAACCCACGGAACTAAATAATAATATAATAATATTATATAATTTATTATGTATGCTCTAGAATATAAACCCTCATCTAGTAGGTCTATACTAAACTCATTTAGTTAGCAACTACAATTAATGAGACAATGGTGATTAAATTTCATTAAATAACACATCTAACTTAGTGTGATATATCATATGAATTTAAATTAGGACTTTAATATTGAATTGGGTTATTTTATTTTTTAAAATGAAACATCTTGAATTTTTTATAATTAATGATAAATTTTCTATGATATAACAATTATTTTCCCTTTCATTTGAGCAATTAAATCAATCACTATAAACACCTTCAAAGTTTCTCTCAATTGGAAATGGAAGCATTCTAAATACACATATAACAAAATTTAAGATGAGCAGTGGGAGGACGATATCTTACATTATTAAAAGTCCAAGGATGTAATTTTAAAATAAATTATTAGGTCAAGGGATGAACCTACACTACAAGTCTAGTAGGGTTTCAAGCATTGACCTGGAATAATTCAACAAGAGAGAAAAAAGCCGTGTCTCTTTTTCTAGAGTTTCTAATGCTATCCCTAGTATAAATAGTGAACCGAGTACCTTGGTTAACCCTATTGTGAAAAGGAAAGTATTGTAGTCCCCAGTTCTTAGTTTAGATGGTTTAGTATCATGTTTGTTATGATCCCCACTTGGGTTCAATTCCCACAAAGTGGACATGTTGCCCCATTGTGATAAGGATATAAGGGTAAAAACCCCCTAGGATAGAGGTTCCACATCGGTACAATTTTGGAGAGAAAATTGTTTAGCAAAGTTTTTTAGAGGTGTTAGTACTAGGAGTTACGAAGACACATGAAGTAGTGGGAAAGGACAATCTACTATTTCATAAGGATTCAAACTTGAGGGAATTTATAAATCTTTTGTATGGGAGAGTATCTACATTTTGGGTAGAATATTATCAACCATAATCAAAAGTTTCACTAGTGGAAAAAACATAAGCTTACTCCCATATCCTAGGTAAAAGTATGAATAAACAAATTGTCAAACTTTAGGTTTGGTTTTTCAAGGGATTGGATATTATGTTAAACCATTCCACTGTGAGAATCAAGTGGGTGATGGCTATGAATGATGGTTAAATATTTATTGAGGAATAGGGTGTACAAAGCTAAATTTTGAGGAACTAGTAGGTAATTTACATAGGACATAAGTCAACTAGAAAGACTGAAATATATATTAGTGAGGGTAGTTAGGAAGAAAAAATCATGTACACATTAGAGTGGAGAAAGTGAAACTTGTGCTCTGACTATTTTATGATGGGTGATTTCTTTTCACTACAAGAGAAATCACTAACGATGATATTTTATGCTAGTATTATTTATGAGGAAATGTTGTTGAAATAGGGTTTGGAGAAGCCCAATAGGTTACATGGAAAACTTTCTTGCTATTACTAAGACATGGATAAATTTCAAATTTACATATGGTTTTGATGTAGAGAATATTTTAAATGGAATGTGGTATTAGGGTCTACCATTCTATCTCTATGGAAGTGGTCCTAGTGCTTCAATCCAAAGCTCAAAAGGAAGATGACACACCCAATATGGTCTACACTTAGGCTCATCCCTTGTAATTGTGGAATAATTATATTGGAATTGCTAATAAGATATAGTCTTCCATTAATTTGGAGGAAGGTACTTTGAAAAGAATAATTATATTGGAATTGGTAATAGGATAAAGTCTTCCATTGATTTGGAGGAAAGTACTTTTTTCAAAGGGAAATATGGCGGTGCCAAAAATATTAATTGAGATTAATATCATAAACAACCTTGCAAAGTTTGTAGAAATTAAAATTAGGAATTTGAAATAATGAAAGACTTTAGTAAATATGAGAATTGAATTTAGATACATGACTTGTCATGTCCATAGGTAGAAGGAGGAGTACCCATGGTTTCATGAAAAAATGGAATGAAATAAGGTTTCTAAAACAATTGTCAAGTGAAGTGAACGATTTAAAAATGGGAAAATCCTTTAAAGTGATGAAAATTCTAGAGATGGATAATATGTCAAGTATAATAAATCTCCAACTAAAAAAGGTAAGTTCCTTGGTAGATCCAATGATTTTACATTGAATTATATGCATTAAGAGGTAACCATGAACGGTATGTTGGATAGGAATAGGGAGCAAAAATAAAGCATAGAAAAAGAATTGAAAACAAATGGATAGAGATGATCAACAAATTTGGTAGGGAGTCTGATAGAAATATAATCCATTTTCTAATCCACAATCTTTAGTTTTTTCCTTTTTAAAAAGTGGTTATGAAGATAACATAGAAAATGGAATTCAAATTATTTAGTATAAATGTGTTAAATATATGGGATTTGATTTGATGAATAACTCTAAGCCTCCTACAAAGTACCCTACTTCCAATTTCTTTTTACCCGTCTCTATTGAGTCCTACCTTATGGCTACCTTTATCCCATGCAACCAAAAGAGAGGAAAACTAGAGAAGTGCCTTGGCCTAGGTAAACCAATGATAATTCTTACCCTCAACCATAGTGGGGTGGTGCACTCCCATAAAATTTTACCTTTAAGTGGATGATACGTCAATTCAAACAAGAGGTCATTATTTTCCAAGACACACTATGTGATGGACAAAGATAAGAAAAAATACTCTTCTTCTTTTTAAAAATATGAAACTTTATTAACTTGGAATCAAATGTAAACTATTGTGGATATTCCATTGGAATAATTCATTACAACATATTTTACAATATTCTAAAATATTTTATCATGTAGTTTATTACCTTAGATATCATATTTAATATTATTAGTGTACCACTCAAAATTATGGAAATAATTGAATTAAAAACAAAAGAAAAAATAAAATGAACACATCATCCACATAAACGAACACAAGATGTGACCAAGGAAATCCAATATGCAAGAAAACCCATCTAGAAGATGATGCTTATGCTTTACTCTCTTTCTTTTCCAATTATGAAATTAAAGTACAAATAAATGGACACTCACTATGGAGTTGTCATGGACAGTTGCAACAAAGAATAAATTTACTCGATTGAATGTATTTTACGTGTGTTAAAGGTGCTTCAATCCACTTTCAATGCAAGAATCCTTGGATTCATCTCACATCATTGGCTTCATAGATTGACTACCATGAAGAAACTAAAACTCTCAAATATCAACTTGAAATTGCAAATTTTCCATGGATTATTACCATGAAACTATCATTCCTTAGGACCATAAGGTCTTTGATACCATTTTCAAAATTGAATGCAAACAAGATGAGATGAGAAATGGTGGAAGAATACTTAAGCCATTCTGATGTACATTGTATTGATCTAATATGCATTTATAGTACATGGATTGACCATATCTAGATCTCATTGACAACTCATCAATGGATCATGACAACACCTCATGAATAGACGAGGTTTACAACTCATATCAATGTGGTCTCAGACTTTGTGATTGTCTAGGGACTCACAATATAACAACATAACCCCTCTAGTTGAGGCCCAATAATATATATAGAGTCAGGTAGCCTAGGGACTTGACTCAGTGACCACCAAGCTAACCCACTCGACTATATAACAAAAAATTATATATAATATATAATAAGAAATTAAAATTTTTGCAATATTTATCTATCCATCTATATAAAAGATAACTAATATAACAATATTATATAATTTATTGTGTGTGCACGAGAATATAAACCCTCATCTAGTATGTCTATACTAACTAGCTTACTTAACGGCTACAATTAATGAGACAATGGTGGTTGCAACAAGAAAGTGGAGTGTCCCTAGAATATGGAGAAAGGGATAAAAAGGTTACAAAGAATATTCTAGTGTGACGCAAACCCCTACCACCTCCTAGGGCTTGCACAACGTCCTGATCTAAGGATCATTTACAGTAAGGAGATGAATTAGCTCTTGGGCTCTTGTTGAACCCTCAAATTCCTTCTCCACACGTCTTATTTATTTTCCCTGCGTATAAAATAATGTTCGCGAGGGACCTAATACTCCATCGGAGTCTTCCACATGACCGCAGGCCAAAACCGTGGGATGACTTTCAACTCATCGAATAATTTGGGACTTCAGACTTCGAGAGCTCCAACAATAACAACTTGTGATTTTCCCAAATGACAAATATGTGAATGGTCAAACAATGACAAGGATAAGCGGCTCTTAGCTTATGCCGAGGTCTATGAATCACAGATTTTTTGGGCCTTTTTGATTCAATAGGTTTACCCGGTCCAACATGCAACTACTCTGGACTCGTGAAACCCGAACTTGTTAATAAGATGGCCAGAACTCACCTCAAATTGATGGTTGATATATACTCATTGCTTCGGGCTTCAAAAACTTCCATAACACAACACCTTAAATCCTTCGGAGTTTCGAACTAGCGAACTCATGAAGGTTTATGATTAGAAGTCCACCTGTCTTCATAGAAGGACGATCAATATCGACTCCAGCCTTCGAGCCTTCAGGAGTCCTCGACCCAAGCAACCTCACACCAAATTTCCTATGTAATACCATATCTCTAGATTCTGAGATTTGTTGACATGTGGCTCTTCCGCCAATGTTCAATTGGTCTCCTCCATGAAACTTACTTGAAAATCTATGAATGCACGAAGTTCGAACAACTTTTTGGGTTATCTATCGTGCTCCTTTCCCAGATCCGATATCTAGGAAACATTTAACTCCTCCTTAGGTTGATCGCGTCTACTTGACCTCGAAAATAAAAGGGTTCATCCTCCAAAAGGATTTATGTTCACTATCCCTCTTGATATTTATCACTCGAAGTGATTTGTGTCTCCAGTGCACACCTTGCACTACACTGAAAACTTGAATATTTTTGGAAAATCCTCATCCGCACTCCTTGCACTCGTCTCCTTTGATACTCTTTCAACACTTGGATAAGGGTTGGCCCTGTGCACACATTGCAAGGGTCTTTTTGAGATTTTAAAATCCACTGAGTATATGTGCACTCCTTGCACTTTCTCTACACAACTAGTGTTATCTCCCCTGAGCTACTGAGTCTGAAAATGACTCTTCCTTTGCACTCCTTGCATGGCTACTGTGCACTCCGTGCACTAGTTTTCAAAAGAAAAATAATTGAAACTTATAAAAACACTACAGGTTCATTCAATTAAGCATGAATTGCACACACATGTATATAAAACATAGAAATCAAATAGAATAACATTACCCAATTACTCAGAGATAAGCAAGCTCATAATTTGAAGCAATTCTCCTGTATTATATTCATTCAACAAAGCCTTTACAAATAGTTATTGCAGATCTGAACAATTCATCATCAACAAATTACAATATTATTCAACAAATCATCAACAACTCTCAGAAGGATCATTGGGGCACATATTACATACATTTATACATGGAGGGGCTTCTAGAGCCTTCCTTCTGACTACGCTAGTGCTTTAACATCATAATCAATCATTCTACCACTAAGGTGTATTACAATTAAATGAGCATTTACAGAATAGATACGAGTCGATGCTTGAAATATGTACAATCCCTTAGGAATTTAAGAAATTACAATCTCCTGCGATCTCATCCAATGGCACAAGTCTCAAAACATTAACAAGCTTTCAATTACCATGCTTTCAAAACAGTGAATAACACACTCCTCCTTAGGATCCAAAACATTTTGAATGTGCACGCTTGGATGTTGAGTTGTCCTCCACACTACTACATATTGAAAAAATTGCGACGACTACTTGCGACGAAAGTACTCTTTCATCGCAAAATTCAAGAGAAAAAGTTCAATTTTTCAATTTTGATCTAAATCCACCCCATATTTGTTGCTCTATCGACGAAACAAAACTTTCGTCTGCTTTACAATGATCATCAAGATGGTGGACTATTGTCTCTATTTCGACGAACTTGTGTTTTCGTCACAAGAGCGACGCTCACTATTGACCTTTACACTTTTTGATACTATCCATATTGACCGTTATACATTTTGACAAAGTCTAAATTGATATAGTCAACGTTCATCGCAAGAGCGATGATATGACCGTTATAATCGTTCCAGTCTTTGACAAAGTGACCTAAATATAACAAATAAATAGGTTAT
>ML778833.1:393968-413536 GCA_009831015.1 Picea engelmannii | reverse complement strand
AAACAAGAGACTAGCATTTTCATCAAACTTTTCTTTAGTCTCACATGCCTAGTTTTGGATTAGTCAACAACCCTAACTTGAAGTAATCATAACTTTGAATATGTAATGTATAAAGATATGAAACTGATACACAATGTTCTTCAATATGTTTTATGCAATGTATCCAAGTGTCACTACTTGGAACCTCTCAGAAAAGTATTTATAGCAAAAATGGCATACCTTGTTGAATTATGGCTTATTCTAGAGAGCGACCTTGTAGAGTGTGCCCCGCACAAAATATTTTATGAATTGATCTAAAAATATTAAAAAACATACCAAATACTATACCCTAACCAAAACATTTGGTCTCACTGAATTTGGAGCTGTTATGAAGAAGTTATGACGTTTTTACCTGAAACACTTGATTTTGACTAGTTTCAGGACTGGCTACAAACCCTATTTTCCATGGAGTGTAACTCCCAAAATACAATGACACACAAGATTAATTTTTTAACATAGATACCTGGATATTTTTTCTCACTTTCATAGCAATTTCAGGATCTTAAGCATTATAGAAAAAAAAATTATAGCGAAAATGGTGAGATGACCTATAAATAACATACCTTAGAAAGCACCATCAAAAGAATTTATCCTTCCTTGCATTTCGGCCTTCTTTTCTTCACTTTCCTCAGAATTTCGGCTTAGATATCATTTGGTTACCTCAGAAACCTATAGATATTCAATATGCTCAAGTGTAATTCAAATGAGAGAGCCTTTCCCCTTATTTATACTCTCCAAGTAGCTTCCTTAAAAACATCTTCTAGGTCACTTGGCCCACTTTCCTTATTTTAGGGTTGGGTCCACTTCTAATTTATCCATTAAATTTATCATTGAAATTATTTATTTTGTATTCACTTTGAATTATAATATACTCATCACTTCACTTTATTATTTACCTTTTAAAATCTCTTAAACCACTTTGATTACTTTGACTTTTTGGGGCTTCTAGATGACATATGAGGGTCCTCCAACTTCGTAAGGCCATAACTCTCAAACCGTGAGGAGTTATGTGATGTTCTACATACCACCAAAAATGGCATGACATGTACTATCCATATAGAATATTACTATCTAAAAATATATCATAACTCATACCGGTACCCATCAAACAAACTTGGGTCCATTACCCAAACCTGGGGTCTCCAACTTCTCATGGCCATAACTCTCTAACCGTGAGGAATTATGTGACGTTCCACATACCAATGGAAATGACATGACAAGAATTATCCATATAGGATATTTTCCCTGACAAATTCACTTTCCTTCATCTCATTATTCCACAATTAAGCATGGGTTCTCCTACTCCACAAAGCGTCTTCTCATGAGCGATTTCACCATAAGGAGACCACTTTGGAGTTCATCCATATTTACTTCTCATCAACCATGAAAAAACAATAATGAGTCATATTTACATCAAACAATATTGGGTCCATTACCCAAACCTTTGTGCTACAGGGCTTTCTTCAAGGGTTGACATCAATGACAACCAACCTTAATCAACACTATCGGCATCCCTCATAAGGGAAATGATCCCTGCCGTGGATTCCAAGGTCCTTGTGAGGAAGGAATTCTTGAGTTTTCCCCATGTGAAGGAATAGTACCCTACATAGGATTTTTTTGTCCATAACCAGGGTTGCCCCTGACCGAGACGGAAGATGACGAGAAAGCGGTGTTACCAAACACACTGAACAAAGAGAATGTTGTCGAACCTATCGGCATCCTATAAGAAGGAATTCCTTGACTACTTGCTCCAAATGAACTATAGTATACATTCATCTCGGCAGAGTGCTGGTGAGCACCGTTGAGAGAAGGGGATGAAGGAGGTATATGACCCCCTCCATAAGGGAAACCATTATAGGGAGATGAAGTGCCCCCCATGGATCCTTGCAGATGAGCGTTCAAGCTCCCTGCCCCTAGACGTAAAGTCTGTAGAGTGGAGTAGGAAAGGATAGAGTTTATATCGAAGCCAAGCATCCCGTATGAGAATGTAGGGCCTGTCACACTCTGGGTGAAAGGAGTAGTGATCGCCTCTATAGAAGGAATCAAACCATTGCCCGAGGTAGAGGCGGTCGAGACCATAGTGGTTTGGACCAACGATGGTTGGTTTGGAGGCATAAACCCCCTGGAGTGACAACCATAGAGGGAGTATGAGGATTCCTTGAAGAAGTAGTAGCATTTGTACCCATTGTTTCTTGTGACACTACCTGACGCTCATAAGGGTGAACCTGTACAATGATGGGTGCCGATAGATCGGTGATCAGAGGGTTATACGGACCAAGAGATTCCCCTCCAAGGTCAGAAATGGTTGGTTCCTCCGGAATCAAATGTTCTCCTCTCGGAGGTGGGTCGGGCACAGTTTCTTGTGGACCAGTCACCTCAAAAGACCCTTGTTGGTCTGGTCTTCGCCTTAGTGGTGGCGGGGGTGGCTCCAAATTAACCGGTGGCAAGCAAAGAATCCTTCATGACCAGAGGAGTTCCTGATCCTCAATTATATGAGAAGATAAAAGACACATTGGAGATTTATATTAATGTTAAACACCAACACACACTAGAAAAATCTCCTATGAGATAAGACAAGTAGATCACTAGCTATTTGGAAGAATAGTTACACCAGCAAACACTAGAGAAACTTACCAGTGCAAGTGAAACTCGAATACAGAAGCACCCTCTGGGTATAATATACAAAGCGTGGCTCGATGTCTTCCCTATCTACCTCAGTATACCCCTGTAGTCACTTGTGTAAGTCACTAAGATAAATGCAAGTCGGGTGGACCGCAATGAGTAAGGTATCAAGCCCGAAACCTATCAAGAGCAAGGTATCAAGCCTGAAACCTATCAAGGGTATCGAAAGAAAGTGTTCTGGAGGATGACTAAAGAGCTCGAATGGATTCGAGACCCATGAAGCTCCATGGAAAATGTGATCAACAGAATCCTAAGATAAGCCCTTTATATGTGTTCCCCACTACGCTTGGTTCGGCTTTGGAGGGGTTATCTCCACTACCTTTCCACACGTGACCTTGTGTTTATCCCCTATGTTAGAGGGTGGTACCAGATAAATTTGATGGTTATTGGACTTTCAAGCACTCCCTAGCATAGACTCCTATGTTTGTTTTGTAGCCTTGAAGAATTTCCTCTCCAATCCTAAATCAAGGCTCTAGCCTAGACTAAATTGATGGACCCTACAAACACAAAGTCTAAAAACTTTTAATTAAGCATTAATTTTAGTGGTTGTCTTAATTCAAAGGGAACGAAAGTGAAACCAGTGATGTTATTTATGAGACGAAAGAGAAGAGCATAAGATGGAAATGAAAACAAACTACTTCTTCTTCACAAATAAAGATTTTCCAAATTAAAACTCTTTCACCAAACTTTTCGTAACTTTTTTTCTCAGATCTTTGAAAAGAAAAACCTAAAACAAGGTTTTTCTCAACTACGAGCTACTTAATGTCCTAAGTATTCAAATAAATAAATTAAGAAAAAATTATTTTTACTTGATAAATAAAGCATCTAACCTAAACTACTTTTACCAAACAAAGAAATGAAAAACTTTTTTTTATTATTTTATGCTTCAAAACAAGAAATTTGAAAATGAATTCTTTTATTTTCTTCTAAAGCAAAGAGGGAAAAATGAAGACAAGACAAGACCAATAAATTACTTATGGCCCACTGCGGATCGCAAGGAGTCACTGACAATAACAAACAAGCATATCAGAACAGACTCACAAGCTCGTCTAAAAACCCTAATAAAGAAAACACAAGAAACCTTTGATGAACAAAATCCATATTGAGGTCACACCTAGGCTACAAACTGCTATAACAGAGACCAGGAATAGATCAAGAAAACCCCTGAGAAGTATGAATTCTTACAGGGAAGAGGATGACTTCCTCTTATTTTAAAAAAAAAAATCTCAACACAGGCAGGTTACTGACACTTTAGCAGCTTGCGTATGTACACGTGGTTGTCTAAAGGTAGGGTGTGTATGTACGCATGTAGACCCACTACAGGCCACATACAACTCTTTAACTTTGTAAAAAAAAAGAAAACAACAGTCCAGTTGTCAAGGAAGGGAATGCTAGTATGGAAGACCAGAATCCCATAAAGACTCAAACACTTACAAAAACTCAAAAAAAGAAATTAAACCAATTAAAATGCCCAAGAAGAATATCCCCTAAAAACCCTAGAGGTTTCCCCAATACGGTCACCAATTAAGATGACCTGATGCCAGGTATGCATGTCTAGTGAAATTTAAGGTTATAACAGATGCCCATTAATGTGTGAGGTCAGAAGAGCATCTGATGGCCGAAATACATTACAAATATTCACCAACGTACGGAGTGAGTGAGCCCAGAGACCAGAGTTCAAGAGGTGCCATCTGAAAAATAATAATTCGTCTCACTGAGGAGGGCATACCCATTGTATTTTCCCTGACCATCCATGTTGGACCATGCTACGCCAGAGAACTCTTATTGTTCTCTCTATGGAACATACTGTAACATACCCAGTATCCAATTGAGCTATGCCACATAACTTTTTCGAACTGCATGCAATTAAGATACATACACACAGAACTCTTGCGGAAGAATTATATATAAAATGTGAACACACAAATACATCTGTAAATACACGGATTCACACTGAAATAACAGTAAACATATACATGCAGCATATATAGGAGATACCCATAAAAATAAGCATGTAAATAACAATGCATCATGTAAATTTATCACACAATTGACACTTATCTTTGTAATAATGTCACCAACTGCATGTAGACCTTCCACTAACCTCCTAGCCTTAGACCACACTATTCATCACTCTCAAAAGTAATTCACCCCCAAGTTGGGACTAAACTCCACCCAGGTAAAGGGATTACTAACCAGGTTAAAGGCTCATAGACAACAGGAAAGACTTCATCACATGTGCTAACTCAAACTAATAGCCTACAGTCCTTCATTCCCCACATGCATGTCCTAGATAGTAAGTGTGCCCCTTCTCTTCTCAATAGTCCTTCGGCTGCCCCACTTCCTTTCCGGGCTTCAGCAACAAGTTAGGCAGGAAGTCTCAGAGCACTGTAGCTGCAATTTAGCACCTTCAGGAAATCAATTCCTAACAATTCTCTCACTCAGAGAATTGCTCACGGGACTAACAACCTGCCTCTTCAATATCCCATGGGCTTGAAAACCCACTTCTTCAATCCATCTCCAAAGCTAACCAACTACACCCTCACTAAATGGCCATGGATACAGGTTCAGGTACAGTCATGAAGGTACGAAAGATATCTCAATGGGTGTGTGCATGCTCATGGATTATTGGCTGGATGACTGATGATGGAAGGAATGATGGGAAGAGTGATGGAAAAGATGATAGGAAATGAACTAAGTCCCAACAATATGTATGCATGTCCCCAACTTGACACTTGTCATGTTGGGAGCTACTTTGGCCCACTTGTCCCCAACTTTAGAACTTAGGATAAAATAATTATCCATACTTAATATTTAATAAATATTAATATAATATTTCTTTTTGGCTTAAGCTCACTAGCTTAGCCCCTTTCCTTAACTTAACCCCTCCCTTTCCCTAAACAGTGGAGTTTATTCCCCCATTTCCTTTATCGTGGTTGTTCTATGCGCAACGATGTATTTTATATTAATTATGAAACATGTACAAAAATAGGCACATTGGCCTTTAACATCTAGGCTCTCCAGCCTAATCAAAACATAAGCATCGTAGCTTATAACAACTGGCTCACCAGCCTATAAAACATAGCATAAACACAAAGGATCGATGGCCTCACAATTGTGCGCACTTAAGATGTTGCATGCGGTATCTTGGAATGTGCAAACTTCCTCATTTTACTGCATAGTACATGCGCACACTATGCCATGAAATGTGCATACAAAAATGATATCAAAATAGCTCACATATTAAGTACATTTGCATTTACATTTACAATTGGGTTCGACCTTAGGGATGTTACAATCCCCTCCGCTTATTTATGCACCGTCCTCAGTGCATCATGTACCCATGTACAACAAAATTTCAAAAATCCTCAAAAAGATGTGGGTATTCTGCCCGCATTGCATCCTCATGTTCCTAAGTAGTGTCCTCAAGACCGTACCAAGTCCATTAGACCTTTACAAGCCCTATGGCTCAATTCCAGAGCTGTTTGATTTTCCGGTCCATAATGCGTACTTTATGCACTTGGAAAGCACCTTCTTGTTCCACCTGGATCACATTCCAATCAATAACATGATTATCATCAAGCATATATTTCTTAAGAAAAGATACATGGAATACAGTATGAACAAACATAGATGTAGGCAATGCAATCATATAAGAAATTGTACCAATCCTCTCTAGGATTTCAAATGGACCACAATAGTGAGCTGCCAACTTTGAACAATTTCCCAACTTCAGAGAAATTTTGTTGGCTTTCACTTTCAAGAATACATGATCACCCACTTTAAATTCCCTGTGAGTTCTACCCTTATCAACATAGCTTTTCTTCTTTTCTTGGGCAGCCTTTAAATTTTTCTTTATTTTTATCATTTTCTCCTCCATTTCCCTGAGCAAATCTGGCCCAACCACTGCTCTGTTTTTTGGGTTATCCTAGCTTACTGGTGTGTTTCACTTTCTACCATAAAGTTCCTCAAATGGGCTCATCTTTAGAGATGTTTGGTACCCATTGTTATAAGAAAACTCTACCAAGTGTAGGTAGTCTTCCCATTTTTATGGTTTTTCCATCATGTACATCCTCAACATATCTTCAATCACTTGATTCACCCTCTTTGTTTTTCCATCTCGTTCTGGATGATAAGTTGTGCTAAAATTCAAATTTGTTCCAAATCCATTAAATAATCCTTTCCAAAATTTTGAGGTAAGTTTTGGATCTTTGTCAAACACAATTGTCTTGGGTATGCCATGTAATCTAGCAATTTATTTCATATAAATATCAACAATGTTCACTGCCTTGTGAGTGAGCTTAACTAAAACAAAATGGGCAGCTTTAGTAAGCTTATCCACCACTACCATGATAGAATCATGTTGCTTGTTTGTTCTGGGAAGTTTAGTGATGAAATCCATTGTTACAACTTCCCATTTCCACTCAAGAATGGGTAATGATTGTAGAAAACCAGCTGGGTGTCTATGCTTAGCCTTTACTTTTTGACATTCCAAACATCTGGCAATAAAATCAGCAACCTCTTTCTTCATGCTTGGCCAATAATGTTGTCTCTTGACAGCTGCAATAGTTTTATGATATCTTGGGTGCCCAACATAAGGTACATTATGCATTTCTCTCAATATCAGACTTTTCAATTCCTCAGAATTTGGTACATAAATTATTCCCCTGTACATGAGAATTTCATCATTAACTATCTTGTAATCCTCAATTTTCTGCTGCAAAATACCTTCTTGTAATTTTTCCACTAATTCCTTGTATTGCAAATCTGATTTGGCAGCCTCTATAATTTTGGGTTTTAAATCTGATTGGTACATGCTAATGGTTGTATCATTCATTTCATGCACTCTTCTGTTGAGTGCATCAGCGACTTTGTTCTCTTTCCCCTTGATATGATTTATATCAAAGTCATATTCGCTCAGAAATTCTAACCATTTGCTTTGCCTAGCATTTAGAGTTGGCTAATGAAATAAATATTTCAGACCATTATGGTCTGTTCTTAGCTCAAACCTTTTCCCCGTGAGGTAGTGTCTCCATTTCCTCAACACATGCACTATGGCTACCAACTCCAAATCATGAGTGGCATAGTTTCCTTCATTCTCCTTCAACTTCCTTGATTCATAACATATAACAAACCCATTTTGACTAAGGACTCCACCAAGTCCCTCTTTACATGCATCTGTTCATACAATGAATTCTTCATTTGGGTCTGCAATCCTTAGTATTGGAGCACTTGTTAAAAAAAAAATCAAGTGTTGAAAACTATTTTCACAAGCCAATGTCCACTGAAACTTCACACCCTTTCTTTGCAAGGAAGTGATTGGGTGTGCAATCTTTAAAAATCTTTCAATAAATCCCATGTAGTATCCTGCAAGTCCCATGAATGATCTGGCCTCTGTCACATTCTTTGGAATTGACCAATCTCTAATGGCTTCTATCTTCTCAGGATCCACTGCTATCCCATCCTTTGAAATGATATGCACCAAATAATGAATTTGTTTCTGATAAAATGATCACTTGCTCAACTTGAAATACAACTGATGCTCCCTCAATACTTGCAACACCATCCTCAAATAATGTTCATTCTCTTCTTCTAAATTGGAATATATAAGAATGTCATCCAAAAATACAATGACAAACTTGTCTAAGTATTCTCAGAAAACACCATTCATTAAGCACATGAAAACAGCTGGTTCATTTGACAACTCAAATGGCTCCACTGTGAACTCATAATCACCATACCTTGTCCTGAAGGCGGTCTTGTTGATATATTCCTTTTTAATCCTTACCTGATGGTATCCTGACCTGATATCTATCTTTGAAAATATCTTTGCATCCTTCAATTGATCAAAAAGATCATCAATCCTTGGCAGAGGATACTTGTTCTTAACAGTCACTTTATTCAACTGTCTGAAATCAATGCGCAATCTTAATGTTCCATCTTTCTTCTTCACAAACAAGACTAGGGCACCCCAAGGTGACACACTTGGGCGTATATACCCCTTCTTCAAAAGCTCTTCAAGTTGCATTTGCATCTCCTTCATCTCTAATGTACTCATTCTGTAAGGAGTCTTTGACACTGGAGCTGCTCCAGGCATTAAATTTATAGAGAAATCAATGCCTCTCTTTTGGAGGTAGTCCTAGTACCTCCTTGAACACATCTTCAAAATATTTCAGGACTTAATTATCTTCCAAATTTGGAACCTTATCTCTAGGTGTCTCTTCCATATGTGCTGCAAATATTTGACACCCTTTTCTGTAGCATTTCTTCAAATACAATGCTGAAATTTCTCTGATGGTTACTGCCCTAGGAATATACTGCACTTTTCTTAGGCTCCCTTCCTCATCCAAGCAAGTAAATTCTTTGTTATGATAATCTAAGAGAGCATGATGTTGGTCCAACCAATCCATCCCAATTAGACAGTCATAGGAACCTAAAGGAAAGATGTTCAAATTTGCCTTGGTGTTCAGTCCATTCATGTCCATAAGACATGACTTAACCATCTCATTAACTTTTCTTTTGGCTCTTGTAGCCAATTGTGCCAGCCAAGATTTTCCATGCTTGCTTCTTGTCAAATGCAAACTTTCCACCATCTTAGGATCTATATAACTATGATTAGCTCATGAATCAATTAAAATAACAATGGTTTGGTTGTTGATCATACCTTCCACTTCAACCATATGTGACTGATATTTTATTTGCTTGTTGTCCAAGGATACATAGATCCTTGGCACATTTCTTCCCATGTCCTCCATTGTTTCAGCTTGTTGTACATTGTGAATAGTTCTCCCTTTTTCACCTCTGTGAGGACAATATATGAACATATGATCCCCTTTACAACCCCAACATTGAATAGGTGGTTGCCTTGGTATTTGACCCCCTGTCTCAATCGCTCTCAACTCTCTAGGATATTGATGTCCCTGAGTATTATTTCTGAAGAATGGTGGCTGATCTCCCTTCTTCCTTTGATCCATCTTGAACTTATTTTTTTCTTCCCAAGCTTTTTGGAAAGTTGGCCTTGATTTTTTTTGATCATAAAGGCATTTAGCTCGCCTTATGGTCTCCTACAATGTCCTTGGATCATCATACTATATTTTTTCACTGATGAATGATGGAAATCCACTCAAATACCTTTGAATTTTGATGGTCTCATCCTTGATGAAAGAGACATACTTCAACAGTAATAGAAACCATCTCTCATACTCATCTATGGTCATACTCCCAATATTGAGTTCAAAGAAGTATTTCATTTTCTTGTCATAGTATCTCTTAGTCGAGTATTTCTTCTCAAAATACTTCTTGAATTCCCTCCAAGTAACACTTTTCTCTTTGATGTGTTGCACCTGCACAAGCTGATCCCACCACATGGATGCTTTTCCTTTGAGTTTATAGATGGAAATTCTACCTTCTGCATGAGAAGAATAATTATGCAATTGAAAATACTTTCTCATGCCCAACAACCATGTCTCTGCATCTTCATCCTTCTTGTGCTCACCATCAAATGTAGCAGGTTTGATTTTGTTAATTTCTCCTCGTAGCTCATCCACCCCAGACCTCTTTTGCTTCCTGATAGGGGATGGGCTTGAGCTGCTATGTGCTCTCTTATTGGAATTCCTCAGGGAATGGTGGTGATGTCTGCTAACACTTCTGGATTTTCTTTTCTCATCAAAAGGCCTATGACTTCCTGATTTGCTTGAGCCACTCTCCTTGTCCAATTTATTTTCTATTATGTTCAAGCTCTCCAATAACTTCATGTTGAAGTCATCCTGCTACTCCTTGACTCTCATAAGCCTTTCATTATCATATTTATGGCTTTGGACATCCTTTTGCAAATTTTTAATGGTCTCTACCATATTCATGTTTTCATCATTTTCTCCTCCATGTCTATTGGAGTTTGTTCCTTCAATGCCCAAATGGACATCCATTCCTCTAATTTCATTCTCTTGACTGTAAGTCCCATGTGCCTCTTCCATTCCTCTGGACTCTGTGTTGATCCTAATCTGATCTATTTTTTTGTTAACTCTGCAAAATGTGCAGCCAACAAAACTTTGTCAGGCTAATTGTTTCAACAATTTCTTAAAAATACGAACCATTCTGGTTCGATAATACATATCAGAATTATTTCTTATGATTTCCTGGAAATTTGAATGCCTAGATCAATTTTCTAGGTGGACAATTATATTCCCCTATCCAAGACCTTTCCAATGCTTGCTCACATGCTCAATTCCAAGTCTTGAGCAGAAAGTTATGGTCATTTGAAATTTTCCCAGTAACTTTTATGTTCATACTTCCACTTAGCGCAATTATGCACTGTAATTATGCATTATTGCACTTAATCCATTGCATATTTCGTATGATCTCAATTGGGTTTCTGCATAAACATATTATGGACATTATGTCCAAGTTTTACCTCATTCTGAGGTCTTGGATGCTAGTTACAGCCTGTTGAAGTTCTAGGACAATATACCATATTGTAACTGATATGCTACAGGTTCCTTATCTTCCATACTAAACACTTTTAGCATGCCCAGAAATTAAATTCAGATCTGGGACTGTCTTCTATGGCTCAATAGCTTTCCATTTGTTGGATCATGTTGTCATTTATGCCCATGGTTTTGTCATTCATGTCAATGGTTTGATTGACTGATGTCAAGTGATGGATTGATTGATGATTGAAGAACAAAGTATATGTATTGTCTTTGATAGATGCCAAGTGGAAACTAATGGATGAAGATGGATCAATGAGTTTTCATTGATATGATGAAGATGGATCAATGAATTTTCATTGACACATGATGCATAGTTGATGTATATAATGCAGTGGTGGATTGAAGCATAGATGAATCATTATAGTCTTATCATGATTGATAAGGTTCACAAATGGATGAACTCCAAAGTGGTCCCCTTATGGTGAAATCCCTCACGGGAAGACGCTTTGTGGTTGAGTTGTGGTTGGGAGGACCCATGCATGTATGTGGAATAATGAGATGAAGATCAATGAAGTTGTTGGTGAAACTATCCTAGATGGACAGTGCTTGTCATGTCATTTCCGGTGGTATGTAGAATGTCACATAACTCCTCACAGTTTGAGAGTTATGGCCCTACAAAGTTGAAGGACCCCCATGTGTTGTCTTGAAGTCCCAAATGGTCAAAGAAGTCAAAGTGACCTAAAAGAAGAAAAATTATTTAAATAATAAAGTAAGGTGACAAAATCAAGAAGGAATATTTAAATGATAAAGTATTGGAGAACTTTCTATTTTATGGAAAGTAGTTAACCCTAAAATAAGGAAAATAGGTTAAGTGACCTAGAAATGGGTTAAGTGATCTAAAATGGGTTAAGTAACCTAGAGGATGAAAGTATAAATAAGATAGCTATGGTCTCTTGCAGATAATCCTTTTTGTGGATCAATGGAGAGATTCTTGTGAGAATATATTTTGGAGTATTGATGGAGAGCTCTTTCTTGAGCATATTTCATGTGGATCTCTTGAGGATGATTGAAAATCTATTCTGAGGAAGAAAGCTAGAGGAGGATCTCATGGACACGTCAAAGTTTCAGCAATGTTGGATATCTTGACGGAAAAAATCTGGGAGCTTCAGAAACCCTAGTTCCTAAGGTATACGCGGGTTGTAATGGGCCAGGGAACGTGCATACGCAGGCTGTATGAGGATAGGGCACGTATAGTGGATGGAATGATGAAGGGTTGTGTTTGAACTGGTGCCAAGCTCCTAGATGATGAGGCAAGTTCTAGATATGCACTCTATGGTCTCAGATATATCATTGATACATTGGTATGGTTATATTATTATCTTGATGGATACCATTGTTTGATATGTTGTGAATGCTTAGGGCATTCTTGGTATGAATTCTATGATATGGTTTAGTTTGGATGATTTGGTTGATGGAGTGAGCAGTACTCTATGGATTTAGTGGTGACATGATTGCTATGGTATACTATATGTTTATACATGTTTGAGATAACATTCATATTGATCTATTGTGGAGCATGAGAAAGCTATTGGAGATCTTGGAGATGTTGTGACTGGATGGTGGTCAGATTGGACAGTCAGACATAGAACAAAATGATATATTTGTTGCAGACGATCTAAGTTGATATTGAAGGATAAACCGTAAACAACTCAGAAGGTATACGTAGGTTGTTGTATACACTGGACACGTACATACGCGTGTTTTAGTGAGCCAGAGCGTGTGCACACGCAGGATGCACTACTGACAGGTCCTATACCTATTGACAGATTGATATATGTTGAGGATTGTTGTCTCATCTCAATTGGTGCTAATGGTGTAAGTTGAGTCTTGCATTATAGAGTTGGTGCTCTTGTAGAGTTGTACTCTATTCAGTTGTTGTTGATAAACCCCCGGATTGTTTTCCATAATAAAAATAAAAATTGTACATACATCTTGTGTCATGTGTGTTCCATATGATGATGACTTCTTGATGATATACTGCTGATATATGTCGCTGCTATATGTTCACATCTAACTGGTTATAAATGACATCAATGGGTAATGAATAAATGTTGAATGTTAATTAAGGAGTTTTGTGGAAGAGGGAAGTTTTGGGAAAAAGAGCTCCACACTCATTCACCCCCCTCTAAGTGTGGTAGGTGTGTCCAACATTTGGTATCAGAGCGGGCCTTCACTACAAGCCTTAACAAGCTTGAAGGAGATCCATAGACACACAAATGGATGATGAAGTTCCAATCCTTTATGAGGAAAACTATTCTACTTGGAGAATAGAGATGAAACTACATTTGCAGACAATGGGATAAGCTAATTGGAAGGCAACCATTGGTGGATCAGTTCCATTGAAGAACAAGTCAAAGTTTTCAGCTCAAAGGGAATGAAAGAACAATGATGGATTGGCTCTCAAGACCATTCTTAGTGGACTCTCAAGTCCTATCAAAGAGAGCATGGGAAAATGCACTTCTGCCAAGGATCTATGGCTAAAGCTAGAGGAGACATATCAAAGAAAGAAGGAGAAGGAAGAAATTGAAGACCACTCCATCAAAATCATCAAAGGTAAAGAATCATAAAAAACTCTTGAATGCATTATTTCTAAATGTGATTTAAAAAAAATTTCAAGTGAAGACAAAGCATCAAGTGATGATGGCACAAAGGAATATCTTGAAGACATTTCAAATGAAGGAAAAGAATTATGTGTTGATGTTGGCAAAAAGGAAGATAGTGAAGATACTTCAAATGAAGGTAAAGAACCCTCAAAAGCACTTGATTGCAATGATGACGATGATGAGTTTTTCTCTACAAGTGAAGAAGAAGATATAGAAACAGTTTTTGTAAAGTTTGATGGTAATTATCCCATGAAAACAATAGAAGAAAATCTATTAAAACTTCAAAAGGAAGTTGAAGAGGGTTTATATAGATATATAAGTGATCATTTTTATACACACTATGACTATCTTTCGGATAACATAAAGAAGTTTCTTAGGAGGAGTCAAAGGCACATCCCTAAGTTAAAGGGAATGGTCAAAGAACAAGAAGAGAGAAATAAGACTAAATTGATAGAAAAGGAAGAAGAGATCACAAGACTAAAGAATGGAAAAGAAGATATGAATATAGATGATGAGATTAGCAAAAGTTTTGAAACCATTGTCCATCTCAAAACCCAAATTTAAGAAGCCAAAAGAATAGAGGAACTATTGAAGATTCAAATAAATGAAAAGGAAGAGTCATGTTGTAAGTTAGAATCTGAAATTGTTGTCCTTAGAAAGAAGGTTGAAAACTCAAACAAATTCTTGAATAGCTCATGAATCTTGCATGAGATCTTGGAAAGTAAAAGATAATCATGTGATAAATCAGGTCTTGGATACAATGGAGAAGATACACATGTTGAAGAAAGAACCTCAAAGAAGCATGAGGCAAGTCCATCAAAGAAGGAAGACAATAGTGTGAAGAAAACATCTACACAAGGAAAAGAAAATTTTAAAAGAGCATAGCAAGGAAGACATCAAGAAGTTATTCTTGGAACACCAAAGCCAAGGTATGAAAGTATTTTTCAGGGGTATTGTTATTCATGTAATGGATATGGTAACAAATCTTTTGAATGTAGATCTTATAAGAGGAGATACAATGGAAGATTCTATAACACCACAAAGTGTTAGAGATGTGATCAAGTAGGACACATTGTTGTACATTGTAACTCCATGAGATGATACAGTTGTAGTGGATTTGGCCACAAATCCCAAGAGTGTTGTAACATAAGAAGAATATTCATGATGAGGAATTCACATAGCATGGCTAGAAGAAGGAATGAAGTAATAAAGGGAGACATCTTTGAAAATATGGATGCTCAGAGCTCAAGTTCTTAGGAGAAGGGTCATCTACAGAAGTGGGTGAAGAAGACAGAGCAGACAGAATAGAATGAAAGACTAAAGGGAAGCTCAAGTAAGTCATCTACTGAGGCATACATGGGTGACAGTGGTGACAGTCATGTACATACGTTGGCTGACCTTGAATAGGTCACGTACATACGCTATCTATTGTGCAACAGGTCGCTATATGTGATAAAGCCTTGGGAAAAAGTCAATGCACATGAGTTGCATCTTGATGAGATAGTATAAATCTGTGTTGCAGGGTGTGACATTGTTTATTGCAGGTTCTGACTCTATTTTCTACAGTTTTTCATGGTTCTACATTATATCATGCAAGGTTATGATATAAAATTAATCTTGGGTGCATGGAACTAACCCATGAGTATGGATTGATGTTGATCAAATGCTCATCTATTGGATGATGGGTTACATGGCTGGTACATAATTGAAGTTTCATTGATATATCCTATGATGTAATATTAGTAGCATATGATTGGTGGTGAGAGTGGGATCATGTTGGATATCATTGTGCATGCATTTTGCATGTGGTTGGGCTACATATTGAGACACGTAGTTGATATACATGGTTGTTGAACAGAGGTGTTGTGCATGATGAGCACACTTTTTGGCACATGATTTATTTGGTTAATCTTTTGCTTCATGATGTATGGTATGGAACAAGGTTGATATATGGATAGGTCCAAGGATCATTATATGGTATCATATTGTTTATATTGCAGAGAAGATAGGGGGAGTCATTCTTCTTCCCATGATTCTAGGAGGAGATATTTATCAGATGCATACCTAGAAAAGAGCCCTATATTTGAAGAAAGAACACAAAGGCATGATTCTAGGGGGAGTGATGGTCATAGAGGGAGCATGAGAAATGTATTTTCAGCATTACATCATATTTATATCCCTTGTTCAAAAGGGGAGAGATTATTCAACGGAAATAATACAGGGGGAGCAACCCCAAGAGGAGAATGACCCTTTGCCATTGATGTCAAAGGGGGGTAGTTAATCACATTGCTATGATTGATGTTTATTCATGAAGATAGATAGTCACATTGACTATTGATGTAGAGCATGCCTTGTCTACGTGTTTGACATCAATAATTGGTAATTGTTGTTGACATCAATGTTGGTATTTCCATCAATGCCAAAGGGGGATATTGTTGGATCATGTTGTCAATGATGCCCATGGTTTTGTCATTGATGCCAATGGTTTGATTGATTGATGTCAAGTTATGGATTGATTGATGATTGAAGAACAAAGTATATGTATTGTCTTTGATAGATTTCAAGTGGAAACCAATGGGTAAAGATGGATCAATGAGTTTTCATTGATATGATGAAGATGGATCAATGAATTGTCATTGACACATGTTGCATAGTTGATGTATATAATGAAGTGGTGTAATGTTGCATAGATTAATCATTATATTCTTATCATGATTGATAAGGTGCAAAAATGGATGAACTCCAAAGTGGTCTCATTATGGTGAAATCCCTCACGGGAAGATGCTTTGTGGTTGAGTTGTGGTTGGGAGGATCGATGCTTGTATGTGTAATAATGAGATGAAGATCAATAAAGTTGTTGGTGAAACTATCCTAGATGGATAGTTCTTGTCATGTCATTTCTTGAGGTATGTGGAATGTCACATAACTCCTCACGGTTTTAGAGTTAATGCGTTACGAAGCTGAAGGACCCCCGTGTGTTGGCTTGAAGCCCCAAATGGTCAAAGAAGTCAAAGTGACCTAAAAGAAGAAAAATTATTTAAATAATAAAGTAAGGTGACAAAATCAAGAAGGAATATTTAAATGATAAAGTATTGGAGAACTTTCTATTTTATGTAAAATAGTTAACCCTAAAATAACTAAAATAGGTTAAGAGACCTAGAAATGGGTTAAGTGACCTAAAAAGATGGGTTAAGTAACCTAGAGGATGAAAGTATAAATAAGATAGCTATGGTCTCTTGCAGATAATACTTTTTGTGGATCAATGGAGAGATTCTTGTGAGAATATATTTTGGAGTATTGATCGAGAGCTCTCTCTTGAGCATATTTGATGTGGATCTCTTGAGCATGATTGAAGATCTATTCTGAGGAAGAAAGCGAGAGGAGGTTCTCATGGATGCATCAAAGTTTCGGCAATGTTGGAGATCTTGACGGAAAAAATCTTGGAGCTTCAAAAACCCTAGTTTCTGAGGTATATGCGGGTTGTAATGGGCCAGGGAGCATGCATACGTGGGTTGTATGAGGACAGTGCGCATATAGTGGATGGAATGATGAAGTTTTGTGTTTGAACTGGTGCCAAGCTCTTGGATGATGAGGCAGGTTCTAGATATGCACTCTATGGGATCATATCTATCACTGAGACACTGGTATGGTTATATTATTATCTTGATGGATACCATTGTTTGATATGTTTTGAATGCTTAGGGAATTCTTGGTATGACTTCTATGATATGGCTCAGTTTGGATGATTTGGTTGATGGAGTGATCAGTAATCTTTGGATTCATTGGTGACATTATTGCTATGGTATACTAGATGTTTATACATGTTTGAGATAGCATTCATATTGATCTATTATGGAGAATGAGCAAGCTATTGGGGATCTTGGAGATGTTGTGACTGGTTGGTGGTCAGATTCGACAGTCAAACATAGAACAGAATGATATATTGGTTGCAGAGGATCTGAGTTGATATTCAAGGATAGACCCTAAAGAGCTCAGAAGGTATATGTAGGTTGTTGTATACACTAGATGCATACATACGCGTCCTGTAGTGAGAAAGAGCATGTGCACACGCAGGCTGCACTACTGGCAGGTCGTGTACCTATTGACATATTGATATCTATTGAGGATTGTTGCTTCATCTCAATTGGTGCTAAGGATGTAAGTTGATACTTTCATTATAGAGATGGTGCTCTTGTAGAGTTGTACTCTATTCAGTTTTTGTTGATAAACCCCTGGATTGTTGTCCATAATAAAAAGAAAAATTGTTCATACATCTTGTGTCATTCGTGTTCCTTGTGATGATGACTGTTTGATGATATATTGATGATATATATTGTTGATATATCTTCACATCTAACTGGTTATAAATGAAAACAATGAGTAATGAATAAATGTTGAATGTTAATTAAGGAGTTTTGTGGAAGAGGGATGTTTTGGGAAAAAGAGCTCCACACTCATTCACCCCCCCTCTAAGTGTGGTAGGTGTGTCCAACATTTGGTATCATAGCGGCCCTTCACTACAATCCTTAACAAGCTTGAAGGAGATCCATAGACACACAAATGGATGATGAAGTTCCAATCCTTGATGAGGAAAACTATTCTACTTTGAGAATAGAGATGAAATTACATTTGAAGACAATGGGAGCAACTATTTGGAAGGCAGCCATTGGTGGATCAGTTTCATTGAAGAACAAGTCAAAGTTTGCAGCTCAAAGGGAAGGAAAGAAGAATGATGGATTGGCTCTCAAGACCATTCTTAGTGGACTCTCAAGCCCTATCAAAGAGAGCATGGGACAATGCACTTCCACCAAGGATCTATGGCTAAATCTAGAGGAGACATATCAAAGAAAGAAGGAGAAGGAATAAATTGAAGACCACTCCATCAAGATCATCAAAGGTAAAGAATCATTAAAAACTATTGAATGCATTATTTCTAAATGTGATTTTGAAAACATTTCAAGTGAAGACAAAGAATCAAGTGATGATTGCACAAAGGAATATCTTGAAGACATTTCAAATGAAGTCAAAGAATTATGTGTTGATGATGGAAAAAAGGAAGATAGTGAAGATACTTCAAATGAAGGAAAAGAACCCTCAAAATCACTTGATTGCGATGATGATGATGATGAATTTTTCTCTACAAGTGAAGAAATATATATAGAAACAGTTTGTGTAAAGTTTGATGGTAATTATCCCATGAAAAGAATAGAAGAAAATCTATTAAAACTTCGAAAGGAAGTTGAAGAGGGTTTATATAGATATAGAAGTGATCATTTATATACACACTATAACTATCTTTCGGATAACACTAAGAATTTTCTTAGGAGAATTCAAAGGCACATCTTGAAGTTAAAGGGAATCCTCAAACAACAATAAGAGAGAAATATGACTAAATTGATAGAAAAGGAAGAAGAGATCACAAGACTAAAGAATGGAAAAAATATATGAATATAGATGATGAGATTAGAAAACTTTTTGAAACCATTGTCCATCTCAAAACCCAAATTTAAGAAGCCAAAAGAATAGAGGAACTATTGAAGATTAAAATAAATGAAAAGGAAGAGTCATGTTGTAAGTTAGAAGCTGAAATTGTTGTCCTTAGAAAGAAGGTTGAAAAGTCAAACAAATTCTTGAATAGCTCACGAATCTTGGATGAGATCTTGGAAAGTCAAAGATCATCATGTGATAAATCAGGTCTTGGATACAAAGGAGAATATACACATGTTGAAGCAAGCACCTCAAAGAAGCATGAGGT
>ML778833.1:376500-388038 GCA_009831015.1 Picea engelmannii | reverse complement strand
GCCAAGGATCTATCGCTAAAGCTAGAGGAGACATATCAAAGAAAGAAGGAGAAGGAATAAATTGAAGACCACTCCATCAAGATCATCAAAGGTAAAGAATCATCAAAAACTATTGAATGCATTATTTCTAAATGTGATTTTGAAAACATTTCAAGTGAAGACAAAGAATCAAGTGATGATTGCACAAAGGAATATCTTGAAGACACTTCAAATGAAGTCAAAGAATTATGTGTTGATGATGGAAAAATGGAAGATAGTGAGGATACTTCAAATGAAGGAAAAGAACCCTCAAAATCACTTGATTGCAATGATGATGATGATGAATTTTTCTCTACAAGTGAAGAAATATATATAGAAACAGTTTGTGTAAAGTTTGATGGTAATTATCCCATGAAAAGAATAGAAGAAAATCTATTAAAACTTTAAAAGGAAGTTGAAGAGGGTTTATATAGATATAGAAGTGATCATTTGTATACGCACTATAACTATCTTTCGGATAACACTAAGAAGTTTCTTAGGAGGAGTCAAAGGCACATCATGAAGTTAAAGGTAATCCTCAAACAACAATAAGAGTGCAATAAGACTAAATCGATAGAAAAGGAAGAAGAGATCACAAGACTAAAGAATGGAAAAGAAGATATGAATATAGATGATAAGATTAGATAAAGTTTTGAAACCATTGTCCATCTCAAAACCCAAATTGAAGAAGCCAACAGAATAGAGGAACTATTGAATATTCAAATAAATGAAAAGGAAGAGTCATGTTGTAAGTTATAAGCTGAAATTTTTGTCCTTAGAAAGAAGGTTGAAAGGTCAAACAAATTCTTGAATAGCTCATGAATCTTGGATGAAATATTGGAAAGTCAAAGTTCATCATGTGATAAATCAAGTCTTGGATACAAAGGAGAAGATACACATGCTGAAGCAAGAACCTCAAAGAAGCATGAGGTAATTCCATCAAAGAAGGAAGACAATAGTGTAAAGCAACGATCTACACAAGGCAAAGAAAATTTTAAAAGAACAAAGCAAGGAAGACATCAAGAAGCTATTCTTGGGACACAAAAGCAAAGGTATGAAAGTATTTTTCATGGGCATTGTTATTCATGTAATGGATATGGTCACAAATCTTTTGAATGTAGATCTTATGAAAGGAGATACAGTGGAAGATTATATAACACCACAAAGTGTTGGAGATATGATCAAGTAGGGCACATTGATGTACACTGTAAATCCATGAGATGCTACGGTTGTAGTGGATTTGTCCACAAATCCCAAGAGTGTTGGAACAAAAGAAGAATATTCATGATGATGACTTCACATAGCATGGCTAGAAGAAGGAATGAATTAAGAAAGGGATACATCTTTGAAAATATGGATAATCAGAGCTCAAGTTATGAGGATAAGGGTCATCTACAAAAGTGGGTGAAGAAGACAGAGCAGCCAAAATAGGATGAAAGACTGAAAGGAAGCTCAAGTAATTCATCTACTGAGGCATACGTGGGTGACAGTGGTGACAGTCAGATACATATGCTGGATGACCTTGAATGGGTCACGTACATACGCACTCTATTGTGCATCAACCCGCATATATGTGATAAATCCTTGGGAAAAAGGAAATGCACATGAGTTGCAGCTTGATGAGATAGTATAAATCGGTGTTGCAGGGTCTGACATTGTTTATTGCAGGTTCTGACTCTATTTGTTGCAGGTTTTCATGGTTCTAGGTTAGATCATGCAAGGTTATGATATAAAATAAATCTTGGGTGCATGGCACTAACCCATGAGTATGGATTGATGTTGATCAAATGCTCATCTATTGGATGATGGGGTACATGGCTGGTACATAATTGAAGTTTCATTGATATATCCTATGATGTACTATTAGTAGCATATGATTGGTGGTGAGAGTGGGATCATGTTAGATATCATGGTGTATGCATTTTTCATGTGGTCCTGTACAACAACATTTTTCTACGCGACACCGAAATTTAGCGTGCACGCCTGCACACTAACATTTTTCCGCGTGGAACTGAAATTTAGCATGCACGCCAACACACCAATATCTTGTCACGCAATGCCGAATTTTACCTATCACAAAATTTTCACTGCATATCATGTATTTTTAGTGTGCCCTCCTATGCACACTCATTTTTATGCGCAACAATTCCTGGTGAATTCCGCTGTAGAAATTCGGGCTTTTTCTTAACTATTTCCCCAATTTACCATAGACATTCTACAACCATGAAATTCATTCAATTTCACCCCGATAACACCAATTCAACCTCTGCAACAACAAATCATTGTGGGTTGACATTTCTGGAACGACTTTCCCCAAAATCAATTCACGAATTGAGAATTTTAACCACTAAACTCACCCCATCTATCATGGCTTCAATGTAACTTCAAATTTGACCCATTCTAGATCTGAATTTGCTAGAACAGATATTAAATCTGGAATATCTCACCACATGGCCGAATTTCTCAATTTCCCTATGAATTTACCAACCGAAATTGGGGCTTTTTCCCAATTTTTTTACCATATTGTAGCTGGACACTCTGCAACTCGAAATTTGGCCACTTCAAAATAAATCCTCTGTGAAATTTCGATTCAACTCAACTTGTTCATCCCATCCAGGCTCAGCGTTGAAAACTGAAGCTCTGATACCAATTTGTAATGTCCCCGACCATCCATGTCGGACCACGCTATGCCAGAGAACTCTTATTGTTCTCTCTGCAGAACATACTGTAACATACCCAGTATCCAACTAAGCTATGGCACATAAATTTTTAGAATGTCATGAAATTAAGATACATACACACAGATTTCTTGCAGAAGCATTATATATAAAATGTGAACATACAAATACATATGTAAATACAGGGATTCACACTAAAATAACAATAAACATATACATGCAGCATATATAGGAGATACCCATAAAAATAAGCATGTAAATAACAATGCAACATGTAAATTTATCACACAATTAACACTATCTTGGTAATAATGTCACCAACTCCGTGCAGACCTTCCATGAACCTCCCATCCTTAGACCACACTATTCATCACTCTCAACAGTGATTCACCTGCGAGCTAGGACTAAACTCCAGCCGGGTAATGGGATTCCTAACCAGGCTAAAGGGTCATAGACAACAGGAAAGACTCTGTCATAGTTTCCAACTCAAACTAACAACCTACAGTTCCTCATTCCCCACATGCCTGTCCCAACCAGGAAGTGTGCCCCTTCTCTGCTCAACAGTCCTTCGGCTACCCCACTTCCTTTCCAGTCTTCATCAACAGGCCAGACAGGAAGTCTCAGAGCACTGTAGCTTCAGTTTAGCACCTTCAGGAAATCAATTCCCAGCAATTCTCTCACTCGGATAATTTCTCACTGAACTGAAAACCTGCCTCTTCGATATCCCATGGGCCTGACAACCTACTTCTTCAATCCATCTCCCAAGCTAACCAACTACACCCTCACCAAATGGCCATGGATATAGGTTCACGTACAGTCATGAAGGTACGAAAGATAGCTCAATGGGTGTGTGCATTCTCATGGATGATTGACTGGATGACTAATGATGGTAGGAATGATGGGAAGAGTGATGGAAAATATGATAGGAAATGAACTAAGTCCCAACAATATGTATTCATGTCCCCAACTTGACACTTGTCATGTTGGGAGATACTTTGGCCCACTTGTGCCCAACTTTAGAACTTAGGATAAAATAATTATCCATACTTTATATTTAAGAAATATTAATATAATATTCCTTTTTGTCTTAAGATCCCTAGCTTAGCCCCTCCCTTTCCCTAACCAGTAGAGTTTAGTCCCCCATCTCTTTTATCATGATCGGTCTGCACACAGTGATTTATTTTATATTAATTATGAAACATGTACAAAAATAGGCGCATTGGCCTTTAACATCTAGGCTCTCCGGCCTAATCAAAACATAAGCATCATAGATTATAAAAATTGGCTCACCAGCCTATAAAATATAGAATAAACACAAAGGCTCGTTGGCCTCACAATCTCACGCACTTAAGATGTTGTGCGTGGTATCTTGGAATGTGAAAACTTCCTCATTTTACTGTGCAGTACATGCACGCACTATGCCATGAAATGTGCATACAAAAATGATATCAAAACAACTCACCAACTTAAGTACATTTGCATTTATATTTACAATTGGGTTCGTCCTTAGGGATAATACACCCATGCTCGGGATAAAATAAAATCATGGATTCCAATCAAATACACTGCAGATCCATGTCATATAACTATATAAAGTGTAGTAGCAAGCAATACACAACGAATCTACATCTCAAAATCAAAAAGATATACATGTATAGTATTCATCTTCAAGATGCTAATGACGCATGATGGTGGGAGATGAAGCCTTCAGATCTCAGGAAACAACTTCAATATCTTCAAAACTCGAGTAAGAGTGTAATATCAATGTACGACTTCACTACCTAGAGGTATTCGACGGCTCCTTGGGAACAAACAAGAGGATCTCCGTGATCAGGTAGAGAACTTCATTGATTTTGAACAAAGACTTGATTGGTCTTTCGAGGAGGCCGGGCATGAGGACAAGAGACAAACTGCAGAAGGGACGACTCAAGTTTAAGGAGTCTGAAAAGAGCTTAACTATGGACTCTGTAAGGGATGTTCTTCTGGACCGATTTAACGAGTGTGAAGAAACAAGCTCACTCGACGATCTTTTCACTTTTAGGGAGTCTGAAAAGAGATTAACTATAGACTCTGTGGGGGTTCCTTTTTCATAAATTTAGTCCCTCGGGCCCGAAAAAGGGCTAAACTTATACCTGAGAATACTCTTCTAGAGAACCGAAGCTCATAGAGTATACCTTTGTTCGTACAATTGACCATCCAAACCGAAAAAGGGGTAAACTATCGTCGAACAGACATGCCTTCAAATTTTAGTTTGGCGAGCGTGAAGGGAAACAAGATCTCTCGATAATCTTTTCATGTTTAGAGGGTCTGAAAAGGGCTTAAAAGAAGACCCATTTTTGTTTGGGAGTCCCGAGGGTGAGGTCAAGAGTGATAATGAATCCTGCGAATAAGGCTCAAAACTCGTAATCAGGAAGAAACTAATAAGGAATCTCGAGCCTATAGTCATTAATGAGAGCATGGACGTCAAAAGCAATGAGGATCTAACTAGGGAATCCATGTAAAGGAAGGCTCTACCACTAAATTATGATACTTCGAAAGAAACAAAGATGTTTCTGTGTCGCAACTTGGTGGGGTCAATCCTATGGAAAAGAGAAAAATACATCAAGATGTAGAAAGTGGACATGGAAACCTAACTTAGATGCAAAAAGTTGGAAAAATGACTTTTTACCAAAGGACCTTTAAAAATGGCCCAACTCTCAAAAAATTTCCCAATACCAAAAGTAACACGTATCGTAACATCCCATAAGAAATTCAAGAACCATGCTAAACAAATTTTAAGCTAAAAAAACGACAAAAGGGTCCAAAAAATGACAAAAAGGGGCCAAAAAATCTATAAATACAAGTTGGCAGCTCATTATCACCATTGTAAATTGAGAATTGACCAAAAAGTCAAAAACACCCCTTTGCTGAAAGAGTTGATTCTGGGAGCTTCAGTGGACAAAACGAACTTCTGCTTGGACCAAGTAAGTATAAAACAAACCCTCTTGTAATTCAATACTTCTCTTTCAGTTCATTTTAGTGGTTTGGGGGAGTGCGCACTCTTAAAAAGGGTGTGGCCCTGCATGTATGCGGGTTGTCCAAGGACAACACGTGTATGCCCGTGGGAAGAAAACAACATGCCCGTGTGCATACGCGACTATGCTCAATATAGCCCGCGTACACCCCTAAACATATGGAAAAAAAATAAAAATCAAGAGTTAACTCCCCTTTGAAACTGACATTTTGCAGGATCTACGTTCATTGGAGAGAAAGGGAGCATGAAAACATTGATTCTTTGGTCATAGAATATCATGTTGATCTCACCACATTAGCACAATGTGGTTTGTTGAAATTCTTCCAGTTTCCATTCATGCGGGCACAACCCAGGCTGTTGAACACCTTGGTAGATTACTGGCACCATGAAGCAGAGGCATCTATGCTCGAGGGACAGTCGTTGACTCCAACAACTGAGGATATCTATTTTTTGACTGGCCTCTCAAGGAAAGGGGAACCAGCCAACCTTCGTGTTTTTCCTCCTAGGCCTCACAACATTGAGGAGTTACATTAAAATTAAAATGTTACATTAAAAAAATTAATGTAAACAAATACCTGGAACAATCATTTTCAACATTATGTGCTCCCTCTTTATTGACATCCAAGGAGGAATGTTATTGTTGATAACAAAAATAGGCCACACTGAGTAAATAGACCTAAGCTCTCTGAATGGATTAACATCGTCAGCTGCCAATGAAAGCCTAACATTACGAGGTTCATCTTTGAAATCTTCCCATTTTTCCTCAATTTCCCTAAATGCAGAACCATCGGCAGGCATTCGAAGAACACCATCTCCACTTTTGTTATGTGAATGGTAATCCATAAATTGTGCTATGCTTTCACACCTGAACAATCACTACAAATGTTGAATTATGGGAATATGATGAAGAACCTTTCGAGGAACTCTTTTTGTTACTTGATCGGTTTGATATCTACTGATAAGACATTGCAGACATTCTATTTTCGAAGCATGTTGTCCATAAAATATAATATGGTCATTAGGACATGCATCTATGTTATAACCTTAAATTGCACTAAACATAGCAAGTAAGATGGCCTGATGCCAGGTATGCATGTCTAGTGCAATTAAGGCTATAACATAGATGCATGTCCTAATGACCATATTATATATTATGGACAACATGCTTCGAAAACATAATGTCCACAATGTCTTATCAGTATATATCGAACCGATCAAGTAACAAAAAGGGTGCCTCGAAAGGTTCTTCACCATATTCCCATAATTCAACATTTGCAGTGATTGTTAAGGTGTGAAAGCATAGCACAATTTATGGATTACCATGCACGTAACAGAAGTGGAGGTGGTGTTCTTCGGATGCTTGTCGATGGTTCTGCATTTAGGGAAATTGAGGGAAAATGGGCAGATTTCATAGATGAACCTCGTAATGTTAGGCTTTCATTGGTAACTAACGGTGTTTATCCATTCAGAGAGCTTAGGTATATTTACTCAGTCTGGCCTATTTTTGTTATCAACATTAACATTCCTCCTTGGATGTCAATAAAGAGGGAGCACATAATGTTCACAATGATTGTTCCTGGTATTTTTTTACATTAAGTGTTTTAATCTAACATTTTCATTTGTTTCAATTTTTGCATAATATATTTTGTTTATTTATTTACTTATATATATTACATGATATCATTCCTATAGTAATTATGTGTAATTTCAAACAATTAGGTAAGTACCAGGTTAAAGATATGAATGTATATATCGAGCCTCTTATCGACAAGCTACTAAAGTTATGGGTTGGCATCACAATGTATGACATATGTAAACCAATCGGGGAGAAGAAATTTAAATTCTATGGAATACTTTTATGGACAATTCATGATGGACAATACTTTTGTGGTATGTAGCATTCTAATATTTCTCTTTAATAGTATATAATTCTTTTATTTTTATCATGGTGCATGTTTAATTTTTAAATAATCTCATCGTATAATTCACATTAATCCATTTGTTGCAAGTCTTCAAACAAAGGGTAAATTTGCATGTCCAGTTTGTGGCCCTATGATGAAGTATCGTCATTCAAAAAGTTTAGGAAAGGTGGTGTTTGATGAGTATAGGCACCTTCTCCCTAAGAACCATAGGTATCGTACTACTGAAAACATCTTTTCAATGGGAAAGAAGAGACTGATTTAAAACCACGAAGAATGACACCTCACCTATGGAGGTTGGAATATAATAGAAATCATTAAGGTACTCAATTTATTTATGTATCGTAGATCATGTAATGTTTTGAATGTTTATTTTAATCATTGAATTTATTTTACCATATTTGGGAATTATTTTTTTGATTTATTTTATGCTTCATGAAGGTCGCAATCATCATGAAGGTATTAATAATGGGCTTCCACGAGGAATGAAATCTCATCCCGCTCAATTCATGAGGTTTCCCTACTATGAGGAGATAAAAATATCTCATTTGTTTGATAGAATGCATATCGGGAAGAATATGACTTAAACGTTATGGAGAATCATAGATGGTAGGAGGGACAAAGCAAAATTTGTCAAAATGTGTACTGACATTAAGGAAGCCAATCATGCAATGCAAAGTGTGATCCAGTATTCAAATAGATCAGATGGAGTACTAGACCGAACTAACCTTCCATGGTTATTAACAGAGCAACAAAGCAATGATGTAAAAGAGGTCATTCAAATAATTAAATTTCCCACGGGTTTTTCTTCAAACATAAATAATATCTTAATGAAGAAAGGTGAATTTGGTGGGGTAAAAACACATTATTGGCATACCTTCATTAAGGTAATAATTTTGTTATACATATTTATATATATTGGCCTTATACATCTTTTATTTTTTTTATTTTTTCTTGTCTACTTTGGTCGAAACAAATAACGCTTCATTTTTTTATTACAGTATGTTCTACCGCTATCTCTCCCAAACAACTTTGACAACATTGTCAAACAAGTTATATATGATCTTGGAAAATACATGAGGTAAGTAGTTGTGATTTACATGCAAAATGTTCTTTCGAATTATTGTTGTACTTAATGACACATGTTTTACTTGTAATGTAACATATTATATTATGTTATGTTGAAACATGTTATTTTCTTGTGTCATGATCTCATGTAGATGGTTGTCATTGAAAGAAATCCATGAAGATGATATAAAGTATTGGAAGAGAAAAATAACGATTCATTTTATACATCCTTTTTTTTTTCTTGTCTACTTTGGTCGAAACAAATAACGATTCATTTTTTTACTACAGTATGTTCTACCGCTATCTCTCCCAAAACACTTTGACAACAACGTCAAACAATTTATATATGATCTTGGAAAATACATGAGGTAAGTAGTTGTGATTTATATGCAAAATGTTCTTTCGAATTATTGTTGTACTTAATGACACATGTTTTACTTGTAATGTAATATATTATATTATGTTATGTTGAAACATGTTATTTTCTTGTGTCATGATCTCATGTAGATGGTTGTCATTGAAAGAAATCCATGAAGATGATATAAAGTATTGGAAGAGAAAAATAACAATTCATTTTATACATCTTTTTCTTTTTTTCTTTTTTTTTTCCTTGTCTACTTTGGTCGAAACAAATAACGGTTCATTCTTTTATTACAGTATGTTCTACCGCTATCTCTCCCAAACGACTTTGACAACAACGTCAAACAAGTTATATATGATCTTGGAAAATACATGAGGTAAGTAGTTGTGATTTATATGCAAAATGTTCTTTCGAATTATTGGTGTACTTAATGACACGTGTTTTACTTGTAATGTAATATATTATGTTATGTTATGTTGAAACATGGTATTTTCTTGTGTCGTGATGTCATGTAGATGGTTGTCATTGAAAGAAATCCATGAAGATGATATAAATTATTGGAAGAGAAAAATTCCTCGTCTAATCTGTGAAATGAAAAAGTATATACCTCCAACATTTTTCAATGCACAAGAACACTACCTCATACACCAAGTGAGGAGATTGAAATTTGTGGACCTGTTCACACAAGGCCAATGTGGATGGTGGAGAGGCACTTGAAATCATTAAAGGCGTTGGTTAGACAAAGAGAACGTCCCGAGAGTTCTATGGTGGAGGGATATATGATATATCTATCCATGGTGTATATTAGTCATCATCTTCCTAAATTAGCAATGCCAACTATGCATGCAGTGGATCGCATTTGGAATGTGAACTCCATCAAAAAATTTGAAGATCAGGAGCATCTGTTGGGGTAAGGTAGAATGAGAAAAATGAGAGGCAATATATTAATATTTGTGAAAATTTATATTAATAATACATATAAGTTTCATTTTTTGTGTATATGATCATACTCATTAATATATTAATATAATTTATTTCATAAATTATTAATATTTATAATTACCTGCATATTGGACATTATAACTAATATTTAATATTGGTGAATTATGATTTTTTGATTCAGTTGCTCAAGAGTGGGATTCACTGCATTTTTACATAGAAAATAATCTTGACTGGATGAATGTATGGATTGAAAGATGTAAACAACATAATGGAGGTAGGTTATCATGGCAACGATTGTCTGAATTGGTTAGAGAAGTTCATCGAATGGAGATTCCAATGTTACGCAAAGGGAAATTGATTTATCATATGGTTTGAAATATGGACAAGTAAGAAAATTCACCCATTTTATTCAGTTATTTTATATTATATTAATGTGACTACATGTGTACTATATTTTTCAGATACTTTCGAAGTTATATAAATATATGTTAATTTATTAATTGACAATGCATGTTTTACATATCTTACATATTGTAGTTGAAACACCATAAGGCTATGTGGTGCAATGGTCATAAATTTTGCATCAAACAATTGGATGAAACTAGGAAAACTTTTGATAGTGGGATAACTGTGGTATTCCAAGTCACTAATATTTCCTCTAGGAATGAAAGACATCCCCGAGAATCTGAAAATAGATACTATGGGTATTTAAATGATATACTTGAGTGTGACTTTAATTCCTTCAAATTAGTTATATTCAATGTCAATAGGTATAGGTTACGAATGCATGAACGCAGTGAGGAAAAAACTGTTATTCAACATGCCAACGGATTTCCAATGATTAAAACAATGTTGTTTAAAAGAGGACATGATCGTTATGTTTTTCCAAGCTAGTGTGAACGTGTATTTTACTCAAATGTTCCAGGTGAAAGGGATTGGTCATTTGTTGTTAGATATGATCCAAGAGGAAGGCCAATTAAGTATACTCATTTACAGGAAGAAGATGATATTGAATATCATGAAGATGATTCGACAGATCAAACAAAGCCGGAATATCATGCAGGGTCGACAAATGAAGAAGACAAAGAAGATCATGATCCAAGCGTAGGAGACAATATTGCAATTCTTGATGATGATGTCAATGAAAATATGCTCGAAAATGACATTGATGACGATGATGATATCATCAATCCTTTCAACATAGTTTCTGATCCAGATGATCATACAGATGTTGAGTTCGATGAAGAATATCAAGATATAGAATAAGGATAATTACACAGAAGTTGAGGTTGGATTAGGTACGTGACTATATAATATTTTAATTTGTATGAATCATTCTCTTAAAATAATTCACTTATAATGTCATGAGTTAATTACATGGTTTTAAGTTTTATGCGATGTTTTTATATCATATGTTACATGTTGTTTAATTATTATGTGAAACTTGAAAATACTTGCCAATATACTAAAGTACGTGGTAGACTAAAAATATCATTTAGAAACACATAATTTCATGTACCTTCATTAATTTTTGTTTTT
>ML778833.1:357869-376450 GCA_009831015.1 Picea engelmannii | reverse complement strand
TTCTATAGAATTTTTTTTGAAACCCTAATTTTCTTTCAAAGTACACAATTTGGTTGACGCAAGTTTTAAGTTTGCATCAGTCTTTCTTCATTTTTCTTTCAGGTTCTACATTAATGTATATACAATGTATCTGTGTCATAGTTTTAAGTTTTCATCATAGTTTTAAGTTTGCAAGTTTTAATTGTCATATTTTTAAGTTTGAATCATAGTTATAAGTTTCATGGTTGTAAGTTTCCAAGTTTTAAGTTTCAATCAGTCTTTGCCAACGTTGAAATTTTTTCAAACAATTTATGTATGCACTGAAATTTGTCATGGATAGACTATCCACGTGCCTTAACGATATGGGAGGGATTATGGACTCAAATTTGACTCACAGACCCACTTTCTTCCATCATCAATTCATCATGTAAACCATAAACCCTAATTTTCTTTCAAAGTACACAATTTGGTTGACACAAGTTTTAAGTTTGCTTCAGTCTTTCTTCAGTTTTCTTTCAGGTTCTACATTAATGTATATACAATGTATCTGTGTCATATTTTTCATGAAAAAACCCTCTTTTTTCTTTATTTCTTAATCAACAACATAAAAATACTAGAGGTAGGAAACAATGACATGTGAATGGGGCCAACGTTGAAAATTTTTCAAATTGTATCTGTATGCATTGAAATTTGACATGGATAGACTATTTGCATGCCTTAATGATATGGGAGGGATTTTGGACTCAAATTTCACTCACACACACACACTTTATTCCATCATCATATCATCATGTAAACCATAAACCCTATTTTTCATATGTTCTAGTAGATATGTTAATGATTCCAAATTTCATATTTGTATTTGACTCAAGGTCCAACTATCTTGCAAAGTATCAAATTTTAATTTCAATTTGATAAACCAAATATGAAATGAATCCAAGAATCATTTTATATCCTTGCAAGAGAGACGAATGTAAATAATCTTGCAACAAATTAGTTATATTATCGACGAAAAAATGTGTCGATAGTATAGCTAATTTGTTGCAAGAATGTGTCTAATTTGAATGGTGTTACATGGTTTGAAAGGAGTGTAGGGATTATAATATGGTGCAATGTAGTGTAGTCTATAAGAACAATCTCTATGCCAAACCTCAAAAATGGATAGTACCATATATATCTTGTATGTTTCCTTTGCGGTGGCTCAAGCCCTTAGTACACATGATGCATGACAATGAAATGTGACAATTTGACTATTGAATGATAGTGTTATGTCACCCATGGTTAAGTAAATAACATAAGGTTCTTATTTCATATTTTAATCTTCTTATAATTGATATTCGTTACATAGTCCTTGAAAAAAAGACAAAAGACTTATGTAGCAGATATTTGGTCTTTGTGTGGGACATTTTATGCCATTAGTATGTTTTGTACAAAATTAATGGATCTTGGGGAATACACCATGGTATAGGAACAAGGAAAAAGGAACAAGGAACGAGGAACGAGGAACACAGAACAAGGAACAAGGAATGGAAATTGTACTAGGACTAGACACTGGCAACGGTGACCTATGAATGGGGCCAACGTTGAAATTTTTTCAAACGGTTTTTGTATGCACTGAAATTTGACATGGATAGACTATTTGCATGCCTTATTGATATGGGAGGGTTCCTGGGCTCAAATTTGACTCACACACCCACTTTCTTCCATCATCAATTCATCATGTAAACCATAAACCCTAATTTTCTTTCTAAGTACACAATTTGGTTGACGCAAGTTTTAAGTTTGCTTCAGTCTTTCTTTATTTTTCTTTCAGGTTCTACATTAATGTATATACAATGTATATGTGTCATATTTTTGATGAAAAATACCTCTTTTTCGTTGATTTCTCAATCAACACCATAAAAATACTAGAGGCAGGCAACAGTGACATGTGAATGGGGCCAACGTTGAAATTTTTTCAAACTATTTTTGTATGCATTGAAATTTGACATGGATAGACTATTTGCATGCATTAACTATATGGGAGGGTTTCTGGACTCAAATTTCACTCACACACCCACTTTATTCCATCATCATATCATCATGTAAACCATAAACCCTATTTTTATATGTTCTCTTAGATATGTTAATGATTCCAAATTTCATATTTGTATTTGACTCAAGGTCCAGATAGCTTGAAAAGTATCAAATTTTTATTTCAAGTTGATAAACTAAATATGAAATGAATCCAAGCATCATTTGATATCGTTGTAAGAGATATGAATGTAAATAATCTTGCGACGAATTAGTTATACTATCGACGAAAAAAGTTCGTCGATAGTACAGCTAATTCGTCACAAGAATGTGTCTAATTTGAATGGTGTTACATGGTTTTCAAGGAGTGTAGGGATTATAATATGGTGCAATTTAGTGTATTCTATAAGAACAATCTCTATGCCAAACCTCAAAATGGATAGTACCATATATATATTGTTCATCGGACAAATATTCTTTGTAAGTTTCCTTTGTGGTAGCTCAAGCCCTCAGTACACATGATGCATGACAATGAAATGTAACAATTTGACTATTGAATGATATTTTTATGTCACCCATGGTTAAGTAAATAAAATAAGGTTCTTAGGTCCTATTTGAATCTTCTTAGAATTTAGATTTGTTACATAGTCCTTGAAAAGAGACAAAAGACTTATGTAGCGGATATTTGGTCTTTGTGTGGGACATTGTATGCCATTAGTATGTTTTGTACAAAATTAATGGATCTTGGGGACTACACCATGGTCAAGGAATGAGGATCAAGGAACAAGGAATGAGGAATGAGGAACACATAATAAGGAACAAGGAACGAAAATTGTACTAGGACTAGACACCAACAACAATGACCTATGAATGGGGCCAACTTTGAAATTTTTTCAAACAGTTTTTGTATGCACTGAAATTTGACATGGATAGACTATTTGCATGACTTAATGATATGGGAGGTTTTTTAGGCTCAAATTTGACTCACACACCCACTTTCTTCCATCATCAATTCATCATGTAAACCATAAACCCTAATTTTATTTCAAAGTACACAATTTGGTTGACGCAAGTTTTAAGTTTTCGTCAGTCTTTATTCATTTTTCTTTCAGGTTCTATATTAATGTATATGCAATGTATCTGTGTCATAGTTGTGATGAAAAATCCCTCTTTTTTGTTGATTTATTAATCAGCACCATAAAAATACTAAAGGCGGGCAACAGTGACATGTGAATGGGGCCAACATTGAAATTTTTTCAAACTATTTCTGTATGCATTGAAATTTCACATGGATAGGCTATTTGCATGCCTTAACGATATGGGAGGGTTTATGGACTCAAATTTCACTCACACACCCACTTTATTCCATCATCATATCATCATGTAAACCATAAAAACTATTTTTCATTTGTTCTAGTAGATATGTTAATGATTCCAAATTTCATATTTGTATTTGACTCAAGGTGCAACTAGCTTGCAAAGTATCAAATTTTGATTTCAAGTTGATAAAACAAATATGAAATGAATCCAAGAATCATTTGATATCGTCGCAAGAGATACGAATTTAAATAATCTTGCGATAAATTAGCTATACTATCGACGAAAAACATTCGTCGATAGTATAGCAAATTCATCACAAGAATGTGTCTAATTTGAATGGTGTTACATGGTTTGCGAGGAGTGTAGGGATTATAATATGGTGCAATGTAGTGTAGTCTATAATAACAATCTCTATGCCAAACCTCAAAATGGATAGTACCATATATATCTTGTTCATAAGACAAATATTCTTTGTATGTTTCCTTTGTGGTGGCTCAAGCCCTCAGTACACATGATGCATGACAATGAAATGTAACAATTTGACTATTGTATGATAGCGTTATGTCACAAATGGATAAGGAAAGAACATAAGGTTCTTAGGTCCTATTTGAATCTTCTTAGAATTGAGATTCGTTACATAGTCCTTGAAAAAACACAAAAGACTTATGTAGCGGATATTTGGTCTTTGTGTGGGACATTTTATGCCATTAGTATGTTTTGTACAAAATTAATGGATCTTGGGGACTACACCATGGTCAAGGAACAAGGAACAAGGAAAAAGGAACAATTAACGAGGAACGAGGAACACAGAACAAGGAACGAAATTTTTACAAGGACTAGACACCGACAACAGTGACCTGTGAATGGGGGCAACGTTGAAATGTTTTCAAACAGTTTTTGTATGCACTGAAATTTGGCATGGATAGACTATTCACATGAATTAACTATATGGGAGGGTTTATGGGCTCAAATTTGACTCACACACCCACTTTATTCCATCATCAATTCATCATGTAAACCATAAACCCTAATTTTCTTTCAAAGTACACAATTTGGTTGACGCAAGTTTTAAGTTTCCATCAGTCTTTATTCATTTTTCTTTCAAGTTCTACATTAATGTATATACAATGTATCTGTTTCATATTTGTGATTAAAAATCCCTCTTTTTCGTTGATTGCTTAATCAACACCATAAAAATACTAGAGGCGGACAACAGTGACATTTATGTGAATGGGGCCAATGTTGAAATTTTTTCAAACTGTTTCTGTATGCATTGAAATTTGACATGGATAGACTATTTGTTATTGATTCCAAAATAGTTATTGATTGAATAAATAATATTGGTTCTCTGCATGTAATTTCCATTGACTTTTGGAAAGATTGAGTAAGGGATCTCATCAAGCACTTTTCTGTCATCACTTTTGCCCACATCTTCAGAGAAGAAAATCAGGAGGTTGATTCATTATCAAAACAGGCTCTATATGAGCATCCTGGAGGTATCGCTTTCAATCAGTCGAATGATGGTCATGAGGGACCAAGAGATTATATAAATATGTACTAACTTCTACTATCTGAATCATGTTGATATTTATGATTTTTTTCTGAGGATATTTTGAGTTTTGAATGTAGTGTCAAACTTTCTTTACATAAGTTCTTGACCGTTGTCATTATGGAGATAGTTATATTATGGTGCTAATTTTTTTGGATAGTCACCATGTCGGAGCAATGGTATCATTTGTCTTTTGATATGAGATGGAGCTAGTTTTTTTTTTGGTGGAGAAGTCACAAGGCTAAGCCTTTGATTGTAATGGATTTTATGACTATGTAAATAGATTATATATCTTAATATAATGTGCAATTTTCTTGTGGAAAAAAAAGGGGTAAGGGATTCAAAAACCTCCAAAGAATTGATATATCAACATTACGACTATATTTTAGATTAGTGGAAAAAGTTTAAATTGATAGTGAAGTCTATGTGAGGGCTCTTTCATGGTCAAGAGAGTGGATAAAGTGTCATTTTTTTGGAAACTTAGTATTAAAAGAAAGATATTATAAGATTCATGAAGGATAATGTTTTAAAGAGAGGAGTAAGTTAATAAATAGATGAATTCAATTTATTTTTTTTAATTTAATTTTATAGAAATTTTGTGAAAAATTATATAGTTTTGTTTAATTGATGAGAATTTTGATTATTGAACTTTTTTATTAATAGTTTTGGCTCATTTTGAGATAAACCACATCGTTAGAATTTCGAGAAAATGAGTAGAATGGAGGCAGAATTTTGCCTCATCAAAAAAAAGACTCACCATAAAGGTTGAGTTTGTCCACTTATTAAGGCAATCCTCAAATAAAATCTATACAATAAAATATAGGAAGTTATATACCAACATTATAAAAATCATTTTTTGTATTAGATATCATCAACCGTGCACACGGTTGTCCACCTTAGAGATCATCCACCATGCTCCATCCATCCCATCCATCTTTTTCCCTAAACCCTTCTTCACATTCAATGACAACATGACAAATGGACTAGGTGATGAGGTGGTATCCTAGGCTAACTAATATGTGGAATTACTCACATCCAATGATGATGTGACACATGGACCAAGTGATGAGGTGGAAACCATGTCTAAATAACAAGTGGCATTCTTCACATCCAATGAAAACATGACATTGGACCAAGTGGTAACCAGAGCTAACTAATCTAACCATCTTCACCCCTTAATCCTTCTTCACATCTAATGACAACTTGAAATAGCGACTAGATGATGAGGTGGCAACAAGGATAGTTGAAATTTCGCATTCTTTACATCCAATGGTGGCCTGACACATTAACCAAGTGATGAGGTGGTAAATTAAGGTAACTGACAAGTAGCATTCTTCACATCCAATGACAACATGATGCATGGATGAGGGGATAAGGTGGAAATAATAGATAACTAATAGGTGGAAATCTTCACATCTAATAACAGTGTTACACATGGAACAAGTGGCAACTAGGGATAACTAATATGTGGCAATAATGGGCAAGCTAACACTTATCTCACATCTAATGACAACACGACATGTTGGCATATATATTATATGAAGAGATTATTCAAGTGCATGTAGGATTAGCATTTGTGCCTCAAATCTACAAAATTTTATGGTTGTTGAAGCATGTACTCTAGAAGCATATATTAGGCTATAAGTGTCCAAATCAAGAAAATGAATGGTCTTAGGTGATTCTCTATCCTTATTGTTGTAAGATGATTATCTTATAAACATCATTGATGTTTTATATTCATAAACAATGATTTCATGAAGTGAACCACCAAGTTCCCTTCAAGTGGTATTAGAGTGGTTGTTTCATTGACTTGTGGTCAATTACAATCTATTGGTGGCAATAAAAATATTGAGATAGTTGTCCAATTCATTCATAAGAGTATTTTTAAAATAATTTTTCAATTCTAGGCTTGTAGCCTAGAATCGTGACAGAGAAATTTGTATTCATGGTAGAAGAAGTCACCAAAAGTTATTGGTGAAAATTGATGATAGTGGCAATAATTTCTATGTACTTTCCTTTTTTCTGGAAACACTAATAGTGGGTAGAAATAACAAGCTTACAATCTCACGACCCGACTTTGAAATAATTTGTGATAGAGAATAACTCATAAAAAAATAATTGTTGCAAGGAAAGAAATCACTGCAGTAATAGCATTGAAGTTAAATAAAAAGGCTTCATTTATTGTAGCATGACTATGGGATTAGAGTGTGATGGTCCGAGTTTAAAATTGGGAATGCATATTGGAAATGTTTAGCACCCTAAATGCATCAATAACACAACAAATTTTCTATCAAATCCATGGGAGAAATATCGAGTATGTCAAAGACGTCGTGGTGATGCATTTCAATTAAATGGTCCAAGTTAATTCTTGATCTTTACTTATGTAATATGATTATATTATAAACAATTCTAGGGTTGTATATTCATGAATAATTGTTTTATGAAGTGAACTACTAGTTTAACTTCAGATGGTATCAAAGTGGTTGTTCTCTTGACTTGTGGTCAATTTCAATTCACTAATGGCCATTAAAATATTGGGTTGGTTCAATTCATTAATAAGATTAATTTAAAAAGAAATTCTAAATTCTAAATAGCATAGAATCTTGACAAAAAAAAAAAATATTTATAATAAAAATAGAAAAAATCACTAAAACTTATTAATGAAAATTGTTACTAATGACAATAATTTCTACAAACATCTTAAAAGTGATGACAACACCAAAATCAAATAAAAAAAACAAAAAACACGGTGTTGAATTCAACTTGAATAATTGATATTGGGAAATACCTTGAAGCAACAATGAGCCTCAATAAAACCAATATCAAAAGCACTCAACCTGGATAGAGAAACAAAATGACATGTGTTACCCTCACATGCACACTACTACATATAAGCCACAACATTTTATAAATGCACACTACTACATATAAACCACAACCTTTTATAAATGTGTAATAACCATAAACCATTTTTTTTTGGAGCAATACTTTCTCACATTAAAACCATTTTTTTTAAAACAAATTATTTATAATGATAAAAATAAATTTGAGTATCTAACTAAAAACTAAGAAAATTGCATTGTAAGACATAAAGTTTACACTTAAGCATATCTCCTTACCATTTTGGTCATTGAATATTTGCATCTAACGAGTGATGAATGTAGAATATATTCCAAGGGTTCAAATGTCAAGTGTCTCTTCTCAGTAGTGCTTTAGGTGTATGGATATTTTCTCATTCTCAAGTTACACTAATGACTACACTCTTCACTTTAAGGTCACTTTTTAAAAAAAATATTAAATCATTTGAATGTGTTCGTGTTAATAATTGATGTTTTTTTTTTATCTGAATACGCATAACTATGTGGTTGTGTGAGCTTCACTTTAAGTTCGATGTTTTGAAGGATTCTCCTATTTAGACTTCTTCTAGAGGATCATATTATGATGTTTTAATGGTTAGATTTTTATTTAATGTGTATTGTGGATGGTTTATGAATGTTTTAATGGTTAGATTTTTCTTTAATGTGTATTATGGATGGTTTATGAATATTTTAATGGTTAGATTTTTCTTTAATGTGTATTATGAATGGTTTATGAATGTTTTAATAGTTAGATTTTTCTTTAATTATGGATGGTTTATGAATGTTGTTTTTTAATGGCATGTTAAACATATGCATGAAGTAGTGAAAGCTATTATGTTTAGGAGATAAATGCATAATAATCCATAGATATTTTTAATTGATTTATTTCGTTAACCCTATTGCATGGGTTATGTTTAAATGTGTATTACTTGGTGGTTCTTATTTGTATTTTGAATTGAGGTTTGAATTGGTAACCACAAGGCTCCTTTTCTTACCTCGTGAACGTGACAATGTTGTGATTTCAAATTCTTTCTCCTTCAAGAATCCATTGTCAATCTTCCAATCATGATAGCTTGATTGAATTTTTTTGTATGTTCCTTTGTTATCTATGAAATAGTTTTTGAACTATTTATATCAATGACATTCGTATTGTGCACACAAATAGTAGGAATCTCATGATCAAGACTCTACTGCATAACAAAGTTCAATATATGATCATGGGACACATAGGATCAATATAGGATCATAGGATCAACAAAGTTCAATGGTATTCAAGTAGAACTAGGACACATGAACCATCAATGTGTATGAATTTCAATCGTGTGGTGATGAGTTGGCATTGAGCATGTGAGAAACTACCAAGTCAAGGATCAATGATGACTCTCCTTGCCTAGTGAAGGGACAATGACATGTGATGAATCACACCCTATCATATACCCATTTGATACAAATCGCTTGTGAGTCCTTAGAAAAAACCAACAAATCCAACTCGACTTTTAGAATTCAATTTAGTGATCACCAAGTAAGAGGGTCTTGACCTCCTCTTCATTTTTTTCCATTCATTTTCCTATATTTAGGCTTGTATGAACCTTATAAAATACCATTAGGGTTTTTGTAATTTCATATAGGGTTAGAGGAAAAAACAAAGCAGGTGCACAACTATTCCATCTTTAGTTTCCTATGTCACACAAGGGGTCAACTAGCTTACTACATGAAGTTACTATGAAAATAGTGACATGACATGAAAATATTCAAGATATAGGTGTGCATTGTGTAGTGTGAAGGTAAATATCCCCATGCAAGGACACACTTATGAGGAAAAATTATGCGTAGATGGCACAAGAAATAAACTTTTATATGTGTAGTACTGATGGTGGTTTTTCCCTTTGATTTTGGTTGGTAAATGAGCATATTCACTAGAGGGAGAGAGATTTTAAGGATTTATGGAATGATGTGGTTGGGAAACCAGAAGTGGGGAGTCATCTTGCATGGTATGGGTTATTCAAGCTACTTCAAAACCCTTTTATGTGTGTTAATGAGGTGTTATTAAGGAGGATCACTAGATTTTGGTATCTTGATGGGGAGTGTTTTAAGATTTAGGGAAAATGTCTACAGTTGGCACTACTAGACATCTATTTCATGATTGTTTTTCCCTTCTTTGAAAAGGTGGGAGATAGTTGGCCCCAACTAGGACGGGGTAGGACCTTGAAGGAATTGATCAAGTCTCATGCTGTGAGTGAGGAATGAAAACGGTTGATGGTTCCATCCCTATTAGTGTGATCTAGTCTAAGGAGATGTGAGATATGGTGACCATGATAGTGAAAATATTGGGATCTTATGGCCCACACGTTTTCTTGGGTGGCCATCTGTTAATGGGGGAGAGAGTTCTATAGCGCACACATTTTGGATGGCCCCGAATGTTACTAATTATTCTGAGGAATTCGAAGATTTCTTGAAGACAAAGTGGGGTTAAACTTGGCTTAGGTATAATTTTGTATTCTTTGAGAGAATATCAATGCTTATATCACACCATTTAGTTTGATCGGGAAGGACCTAGGAGCCTAGGATGTGGTGATGGGAAGAGTTGATGAGCCTAGGATGTATAATTATATAGTTGTGTAACTAGCATTAATTACATTGTTGTATATTAATGTTGTATTATAATATAATTTATATATTATATATAATATATATCCAAAATTAAAAAAAAAAACAATCCATTGTTATGTCTCGTGCTCGCATATATCCAAAATTAAAAAAAAAAACAATCCATTGTTAACTCTCTTGCTCGCAACCTCACCTCATGCACGCACCCTCACCTCCTACTCACACCCTCACCTCCTGCTTGCACCCTTACCTCTTGATCATATCCTCACCTCCAACTCACACCCTCACCTCATGCTCGCACCCTTACCTCATTCTCGCACCCTCACCTCCTACTTGCACCCTTACCTCTCTCTCGCAGCCTCACCTCCTACTCCCAGCCTTACCCCCTGCTTACAGCCTCACCTCCTTCTCAAACCCTCACCTCCTTCTTGCACCCTCACCTCACACTCGCAACCTTACTTATCTGATCACCTCACCACATTCTTTGTAGAGCAGAGCCAAAGCTGCAGCATTGGAGACCTATATTCTCACATCACCACATTTTATCCAGATCGAGCAGAGCCAAAGATGCTACGTTGGAGACAAAGGAGAGCTGGATTTTCTACATTGTAGACATAGGATCCCTAGTTCAAGTGACAGAGGTTCCCTAGCTCGAGAAATGCTGCCAAAATCATCGGTAAGTGATTTATATGAAAAATTGGTGATAGAGATATTGGTGACAGAGGTTCCCTAGCTCTCGTTTTTTTTCTTTGTAAAGAACATTGCCTACAAGAATATTCTTGTTGTGCACTCTAGCATTTACACCATGTCTAGTTATAGACACTAAATCTTGTGCCTCAGGCAACCTACTTTCCTCTGAATTTCCTCCTCTCAAAATTTTGGCATACTCAACCACAACCATTGCCAAAGTATGCTCACTATTTTTCTGGAGAATAACCCAATATTCAAGTTAGCTAATGAGACATATAATCCTTTAACTGTGAACATAACCAAAACTCTAGAATGATTGTGAAGATAAATTTAGGTAAAGATCAATCAGCATTATGTTTGTAATATTGGCTATACAGGAATGCATCATTAATGTGCATCCAAACAACCTCTATACTACCACTACAATACCAATAACAACAATGGCATCAATCACATAGGCCACCCAATAATTAATTGATCCCAAGTTAAACAAATCAGGTAATCAAAAATAAATATGCAGGACCTACCTTTGTTGTAGCAACAATTTCATAGAAGTCATGTAGGACCATGTTTTTCATAAGCTTAGTGTTAATAACAATAGGTTTTCCAATAGTGAGTGTCCTTGTCTTATCAAATATAATGCATTCCACCTATGGACAGCAAAATCTCCATTCATCAATGAACCTTTTCTTTTAAAAGACGAACATAACCAGACTCAGATAAGTACTTCTCTAACTCTAGAAACCTAGTTCATATTCAAACAACAAAAAGGTATTTTGCCAATATATCACTTACTTTATGTGAACTCTCAAGTGTCTTTCCCCCTTTGATGAGAACACCTTGTGTGGCACCTACTCCAGTGCCCACCATGACTACAGTGGGTGTTGCAAGGCCCAAAGCACAGGTACAAGTTATAACCATGACATATATTCCAAACTGAAGAGAAAGCTCAAACTCATCCATGGAATAAGGGATCCAATACTTGGGGTATGAACCAATATTGTCTGCTACAAACCATGTTATCTAGGTAGTAAAGGAGATCACAATAACCTACAAAACACTGAACAAAGGTAACCATGATTAGTTTTAAAAGAAGAATTCCACATGAGCTAGGTTCAGCCAAACTGCCAATGACTCATTTTTTACTTACCTATGGAAGAATAAGAACTTTGAAATCTAAGTACAAATGACTCATCTGTGGAAGAAAGAACTAAAGAAAATAAGGCAATGTTTTTTAAATTTCCTGTGTGTACGAAAGAACTAAAGAAAATAATGCATGCAAGGTAAAAATGACATTAAAGAAAGTGTGTTGAAGTAAGCAAGTGCATTTTCATATGCACCAAAACTTATAGATAGTTGCAGTTCACATATTTTGATAGAACATACATGTGGGGGTTTCAAGCCCCATTCTTGTTTATCAAGGCTTCTCAAGTATCTTCCACCCCCTTCCTTCAACATGGGTGCATCATTTCATATGTACTTAGTTCAGTCACAGTTGGGTTGTACTTCAAATTTTAACACCCATATATATCTATATGAGACTGATTATGTCATATTAATATATTTCGGCCATGGTTTCTTGCACGATGTTGGATTTGAGACTTCTTCACTGTCTCACTATTTATATCATGAGTTATCTCAACGAGTATGGGTATGCCTACCTTGTCCCATTGACATCATGTAGCTCACCAACTTGTGACCCTTTTGTTGACAAGTAATTTTTGTGGCCTCTTCGATGGTTGCACCTCTATTTTTTTCCTGTGGCATTTTTATCTATGACATGGATATGGAAATTTATTTTGTGCCTCTATTGTTTTCCTAGCAGTACTGCACACATATTAATCTATCAAGAAATTATTTATTTTCTTAAAACCTTTTGCTCCTTCCCATAGCTAATTTTCATCTAAGTTGAAATTCTTGCATTTCATTTTCCTCTTGCATGGTTTAAAGAGTCGAGACAAAACGCCATTAGTTTCATGACCACTCCTTTGAGTAACAACAGCCTAAAATAAAGCGCTAACTAAAATTTATCTAGAAACTTTTCTAGGGCTCTTGAAACCCATCTTAGATTAGGTGTAGAGCTTTGGAATAGGATTGTGAGAATAACTTTCCAAATATGCTAAACAAACATAAAGCCTTGAGTTAGGGAGTGAAATCCAGCTACTATATCACTGACTTTGGGAATCCCTTCTAACACAAGGGTCAATCAAAATTTCACATTCGGGCCCTCAGATTAATCAACACTGCTTTGTTGGTCTTGGTGTTGAATGTCGACTATCCCCCCTCTGCTTTGGTATAGTAGGTGGTACCATAGAGGCCATAATCATTTAGACTTCCTACACAAGGTGACAACACAGGGAAGGTGTTGTTGTAGCTGGGATTGACGTTGGCTAGACTCACTTGGACTCCTTGGAGGTTTTCCCACTGCTCGGTGAGGTAAATTGCACCAAGGAGTTAGTTCGTTAAGTAGGTTGTCAACATAATTTTCCCACCCACTAAAACTCATCCCCTTCACGCATCGATTCTGCGATGTTGGATTCCATCACCAACTAGCGCTTCTTTGTGAGAATATTTTTTTTCATGCTTGACTCCTAGATTAATTAGCGTGTGTTTTTTTTTCTCCTTAGTTGTTCTTAGGATTGAGTTTGTGTCTAATGACATCAGTTCTGGGTTCATTCCTCATTTGATCAATACAAAATATGGATACCATTAAAATAAAAGGTAATAATGAGGTAACAAATAGCTCATACCTAACTTACGTCTTATAATTCTCCAACATTGTTCTTTACACTTAGTGAAACAAACACCAAATGGAATGGTTTACACAAGGTCAATGGATAATGTTATTGGAAAATTCAAAATATTATCATAAACCCACATCTCACATATTTGTACATGCACCTTAGATTCACAATCTTTCATAAAGAGGTCCAGGAGAAATGCCTCCATGCAAAATTGTCCACATCAGAATTTTCCATGTCCTTGATGGAAATATATACAATTCCCTTGAAGATATTTTAGTCCTTTTCCTGCTTAAAAAGGATGATCACATTCTAGAAGTGGTCAAAGACTACTTGTATCCCCCCTCTATCTAGTAAATGCTACTTCGTATACTAGCCTTCCCCTACAATAGGGAGTTTTGTTTCCCTTTTCTTGAAAATAAGTGAGGTTCCTCTTCTTTCTCCCAACATTCTCCCAACCTCTTGGACAGTAATACATGCAGCCTCAAAACTCACATTTAGGGAAACTAGAATCCAATCATGAAACGAGAGTGAACCAAGAGTGAGGGGTGTGAACTGGGAGTGACAAGTTCTCTAGATAAAATCATATGCCATGAATCCAACAAAGAAAACAGTTCCTCAATCCAAATCTCGGTTTTCGTTTTATGCCCAGTCGCAAGTTACATCAAAAACCATTTCGGGGACTCTTGGCAATTCCTCCTCGGAGCATAAAATCCTAATGGAGGAGCATTTTTGAGTTCCATGAGATGATGAATGATTTTTTATCCATGTACTATGGGACCATAGTTTCCATCCTCCCCTAAGGCATGGTTTCGTAAATTGGACCCCTAAATCCAAATGTTGCATTGCTTCTTACTGAGCAAACCACTAGTTATCAAAATCGATGAAAAAAACAACTTCCGAGGGGTTGGAACCGGGAGTGAGGGGTGCTCTAGCTAAACTCCTATGCCAGGAAACCAATAGAGATGATGGTTCCTCAATCGGAGTCTCGTTTTTCATTTTATTCCCATTTGCAAGTCGCATTCCAAAACATTTCGGGGACTCTTGACAATTTCCTCCTCATGGCATAAAAGACTAATGGAGAAAAAAATTGAGTTATGTGAGATGTTGCAAGCGTTTTTAGGCATGGACTAGGTGACCACATTGTCCATCCACTCTCGAGGCATGGTTTCATAAATTGGACCCCTAAATCCAAATGTTTCATTGCTTCGTACTGAGAAAAGCACTAGTTATCGAGATCGATGAAAAAAACAACTTATGAGGGGTTGGTGTTGAAATAATGTAACTGTGAAGAGCATTCTTATTATTATTGGATTAAATCCCCATTGCAGATTAATCATGTCATTATTATTGTTATTTTTATTGGATTAATCCCCATTGTGGATTAATCATGTCGGTAATTTTATAAGGACCAAATCCCCTTTTGTGGATTGGTTATCGGACAATTACAAAGGGCAGAATAAGAAGTCGGCCCCAACAATTATTATGGAAGACCCGGAATTAATTAAAGGTGGGTTTACCCACCCAGAGTGAGAGGTCGGACCTGCCATTTGTGACCTTTCACACGTGTCAGTCTTGTATAAATAAGAGGCTAATGCCTCACTTCAAACACACAACTCACTTGCTCATTTCTCTTATGAGGCAAGCTGCAACTACCAGAGAGAGGAGGAGAAGAGTGGTGCATATCTTGGGGAGGACTTTCTGTATTGGTTTGAGTTATCTCTTGAACATTGTTTAAGCTATTTATGATAAGGAAGTTTTTCTAGGTTTTCTTCCCCTAGAGGGTTTCCCAGGATAAATGTTGTGTCTCTTGTGAATGTGTATTTCTCAATGATCTTGTTTTTATTATGCTCTTATCTATTGAAATGAAAAGAACTATAATAATGGCATAAACATTAACATGGAATCAGAGCCAACCTGAAGGAAACACTATTTGCAAGAGAAAAATGTCACTGATGCAGCACCTGCAAATTAGGGTTTTGAAAAAGTATCTCTTTTTAGCTCCCTAACCTCCTAGAAAGCTGTGCCCTCCCCCAAGAAACAATTTGGCACCTAGAGCGCACCTTTTCAGTGGCTAGATCTCCCAGAAAGTGAAACCCTAGTTTCACAAAAGTACTAGAAGTACCAGAAAACCAGTACCAGAAGTACCATAGTACCATAAGTACAGGAAGCACCAGTCCAGAAATCCATAGATCAGATTTGACGGGGTAAAATTTGGATTTTCTCAGATCTAAGGACACTAGGCTACTCGCCTCAACCAAGCGCACCTTTTGTTAAGGTCAAAACTTGATTTCGAGCATTTTCAATTTTTGATTATTTTTGTTGCCGAAAGTACAAGATGTATGCAAGCACAAAGCTTGTTGAGAAACTATAAGGCATAGACAACTTTCGTGCTTGGAACTATAGGATTGGTATGATCCTTGCAGAGAATGAACTATCAAGATTTATCAAAGAAGAAGTGGAGGAACCTAAAGATGCCGTAGAGAAAGCGAAGCATCAGAAGGACTCAATCAGGGCTCAGAGAATCATTGCAGATTCAATCAAAGACCACCTGATCCTGTATGTATCGTCAAAGAAAAATCTGAAGGAGATGTTTGATTCTCTAAGAAAACTATATGAAGGAAAGAACATCAATTGAAAAATGAATCTCATAACTCAGTTCAAGAATACCAAGATGTAGAAAGGAGAAATGATTCAAGAATATTTCTCCTGAATCTCTGAAATAAAAGAATAGTTGAAAGCGATTGGAGACACCATCGACAAAGACGAATTTGTAATAACTGCCCTAAATGGTCTCGCAAGACCTTGGGATGCCTTCATCCAGTCAGTGTGTGGCAGAAAGGAAAAACTACAGTTTGAAAGCCTATGGGAAGAATGCACCCAAGAAGAGACAAGGGTAGCCAACCGTGAAGCACTACTAGCAAGGGACGATGATCAAGCCCTAGCTACTCATACAAAAGGAGGAAGGAAGAAACCCTACTTGAAAAGGGAATCTCATAGAGAACCACAAGTATCAAACAAGTTCAACAACCAAGAATCTCATTCAAGAAATTTTTAGAAGAAAGGACAACGCAAGGGGCGAGATCTCTCATCTATACAATGTTATCATTGTGATAAGATGGGACACAAGACGAATAATTGTCCAGTCAGAAGAGAAGAATACAAGAGGAAGCACAAAAGGCAACATGCTCATATTGTCAAAGATGAAGAACCACCTATGAAGATGATTAAGGACCATGTCTTGATCTCAGCTCTCTCAACATCTATATCACCTGGAGAGGACACATGGCTCATTGATAGCGGTGCTTCAAAACATATGACGGGTAAGAAAAATACTCTCTCTTGTATTTCAGAAAAGAAGTTTTCTCAGAAAGTAACTCTTGGACATGATTATCAATATCCCATCAAGGGAATAGGAGAATCAAACTACAAACTAGATTCAGAAAACTCAATAACAATGAAGGACGTACTCTATGTACCAGGCCTAAAGAAGAACTTACTCTCCATATCATCTTTATACAAGAAAGGCTATAGAGTTGCCTTCATAGATGGAGAAGTTCTTATGTGGGCTAAGGGAGAAACCTTAAATGAAGCAATCGTCATCGAAAGTGAAGAAAATAGTTTATATAAGCTGAAGGGTCACCCAAAAACTGCTATGACCCATGCCATCGAAAACTCATGGGAACTTTGGCATAGAAGATTGGCCCACATCAACTACAAGGCAATACCATACATATGCAAAGCTGTCACAGGTTTACCAGAACTCAAGGTTGATCAGGATGGCATATGCAATGGATGCGCGCAAGGGAAGAACATCAAGAACCCTTTTCCAAAGAGGGACAACAAAGCAGAAGGAGCATTGGAACTGATCCATTCAGACGTGTGTGGCCCAATGCCATCATCCTCCATTAGTGGGTATGTATACTATGTATCATTTATTGATGATTATTCTCGTAAGACCTGGATATATTTCTTAAAATCTAAAGATGAAGTATTCAGTAAATTCAAGGAATTCAAAGCCTTGATAGAGAATCTTTCCGAAAGGAAGATTAAGATACTCAGGTCAGATAATGGAGGAGAATATACCTCGAAGGAGTTTGTAAACTTCTGCAGAGATGTCAGGATCAAGAGGGAACTAACTACTCCCTATAATCCTCAACAAAACAGTGTAGCTGAAAGGAAGAACAGAACAATCATGGAAGTTGTGAAGACCATGATTCACGATCAAGATATTCCTATGTGTTTATGGGCAGATGCAACAATGGCAGTTGTTTATGTGCAGAACAGATTATCCCATAGTGAACTTGGGTTCAAAACCCCAAAAGAAATGTTCACTAGAAAGAAGCCAGAGGTAAGCCATCTCAAAATATTTGGTCGTCCAGTGTTTATCCATATACCGAAAGAGAAAATAAACAAGTTGGAACCCTCTGCAAAGAAGGGAATACTTGTGGGATACTGTGAGGTATCCAAGGCCTTCAGAATCTACATACCTGGTCACCCCCATATTGAGATCAGCATGGACGTGACCTTTGATGAAGAAGTAGCACTTAAGAAATCGAGAAGATGCAAGCTTGAAGAAATGTATGAAGAGGAACCTGTAAATCCCAAGACGATAGAATCCGTGAGGGAAGTTCCCAGAGATGCAGAACCTGTAAGGGAAGTCATAGCTTCCCCTAATGATGAGACTCCTGAAGATCATGATATAACAGAAGTTCAAGAACCTCCTCAAATGACCTTCTCCCATAAAAGAAAGCTTGCTTGGGCAAGAGAGCTTATTCAAGATGGAGAGAAGTATGGTGTTCCAGAAGGAACCACGAGACAGGT
>ML778833.1:328546-341608 GCA_009831015.1 Picea engelmannii | reverse complement strand
AATGCACAAAGTGAAATATCAATAACACATAACACAATAAGTTTTACCGGGAAAGCGTAAAGCTAAAAACCCCACTATCATATATTATGTATATCATGAATCATGAAACAATCTCATACAAAGCTCTAATCCAAGAGATCTCATTACAATACAATCGTCTCACACTGTCATACACAAATTAGCAAATGCATGCGCCAATTCTTGTGTCCAGACAGTTTGCCTCCTCTGCACAAACTCTGCAATACGAATTCTCACAATGAATCGAATGAATTGTTTGCGCATGCTCATAAGCATATCCAATGCATGTGTGAACAACTCACAACTGATAGCCAACTGTCCCTTTCACCTGTTATCTCAACTGGTGTCCATTGGAATGACATGCATGTAGTTAATCGTGGCAAGTCTTTAGTTGCATGCGAGTTTAACTGATTGTGAATTAATGAATAATTAATTCACTGAACTCGCACTAATACAACTAAGCTTAACTCACTTAACTATACTTACAATTCTGTTACAATTCCAAATCACTCAGTTATGACTGAGATAATAGATTAATATTTATTGTCTAATTTAATTAAGGGAAAACTAAATTAGACACATGTTTCTTGTTGACTTTTCAACACCCAGTTTCAAGTCGCATCCCAAACCATTTCGGGGACTCTTGGCAATTCCTCCTTGGGGCATAAAAGCCTAACGAAGTAGCATTTTTGAGTTCCATGAGATGTTGCATGCTTGTTTAGCCATGGAATAGGTGACCACATTGTCCATCCACTCTCGAGGCATGGTTTCGTAAATTGGACCCCCAAATCCAAATGTTGCATTGCTTCTTACTAATCAAAGCACTAGTTATCGAAATCGATGAGAAAAGCAACTTTCGAGGGGTTGGAACCGAGAGTGAGGGGTTCTCTAGCTAAAATCCTATGCCAGTAATCCAACAGAGGTGACAGTTCCTCAATCCGAGTCTCGGTTTTCTTTTTATGCCCAGTTGCAAGTCAACTGTGCCAATTTCAAAGACTGCACCAATTTCAACTACACATTGAGTTTAACAACCACTACTTCCTACATAAAAATGTGGTTTTCACTATTGTTAACCATCACCATAAATAGCTTATTCTTCAACTTGGATAGAACAAAACTAATATTTGTATAGTTCTACTCTTGGCTTGAACAAAACTAATATTTGTGTAGTTCTACTCTTCTCTTGAACAAAACTAATATTTGTATAGCTCTACTCTTGGCTTGCCTTATACATATTGCAAACTAAAGCACCCAATATTTGCAACACACCAATTTATGGCTAGATTTGCATTGACCCTCATCTTCAATGGACATTTCTTATAATAATTCTAATTTGCACAAATCCAACAAACAACAACCTTACTACTATTTTTTCTTAGATCCATATGATAAACTAATCATGTCCTTAGTGTTATCACATTAATATGTCCTTAATATGTCCAAAATCAAGAGGGATATCACATTAAATTAGGTGGTTGACCACTAATATTGGTAATTTCACCCTAGTCTAATTGTGCATCCAAAACTAAAGATATAAAAAGTTTATTTAGAGCTTCGAATATAGAAAACAAAGTTCATAAATTGGAACTAGGATGATGATGGACTACTCACTAACAACACGTGCACATGCAACTGAAGGGACAACCAAAAAGTACATGTCAGATATTTCTTCATCGAGTGACAAAAGCTTAGGAAAAATAGAGGGAAATGTGACAGCATCTAGTAGATATGATAAGCAAACAAGGACCAGAGGTGCAAAAGTCAGAATAAAATTTTGTAGATGCATGAATTTTTTTCTTGTCGAAGGACCATCATGCTCTTATTATGATGAGAGAATAGGAGGCATAGAGGTGCCACTTGAGTATAAGCATCTGGTGAAACAATGGGTACCTAAGGAACTATCTCCTATAGATGTTGACTTCGTTGTCAACAATAGGACATATCGCATTGCACCATCCTCCCTACATGGCTTGGGGCTATTTTCCATGGATGGAATAATTGTAAAATACAATACAGTAACTGAATTGATGGACTGTGTCGGACTGTGTTATAATTATAAGGATTGGATGCGGCTGGTCCAGTACATGTGAAGTATGCGGAGATATACAACTAATAAACAAGGATAAAAATAAGGGAGCGACTATCTATATTGATGGAAGGCCTAAAGCTTCTGGAAATATCACAGGGTTTATAAACAGCACATGACCTGGGACAACAAACAAACAACCAAATTGCATATATGAGGGATGTGAAGAGAATCGGGTAAACCCGTGTGCAATAAAAAAGATAGCTCCTGGGGAAGAGTTATTAGTGGATCACCATTTGAATCGAATAGACACATTGACTAATAGTGTGCAGGTTCTTATCCAACACCTCTTTAAGAAACCTCTACTTATTGCATTATATTTTTTTATTATCTTTAACATTGTTTTTTTTTTATCATCAACAATTTTTTAAATATTTGGGGGTTCTAATTATATTATAATGTGACAGGATGTTCGTGGAAAAGGGCCAGATGAAGAACATGTAAATGATTATCAATTTTCACTTTCTTTTTACGTTATTTTTATTATTTTCTTATATGATTGTATTGAAATAAAATTGTTTTTGTTGAAATTATATGTAGTCCGCAGGCCATGTTGATCATGATTCCGCCGATGAGGAGGGGTTTTATTCATCCCCTGATCCGATGGTCTTAATAAAAAAAAGGATCGTTAAAGCGAACAAGGAACTTGATAGCTTCTTAGATCATCTAGATCAAACTTCTGACGACCTAGCAAAGATCAATCTCCTTATGTCACAACTTAACACATATAAGGTAATAACCATAATTTAAAGTGTTTTTTTTTAATGTACTGATATGTTCAATTATGAAACTTTGTTCTTTAACTTTTACATTGTCTCACGAAAAAACATTTTTTTTTTATAAAGATATTTTTGGAGCCTATTCAGCCGGTTGTTGGTAGTAGTGGCGCTACAGAGATGCTATAGAGTCCTGATGTTGGTGGTCATACAGTTGCTAGAGTACTATTTACTTCTCCATCTTCCACACCTAATTTAGATATGAGCCATGACACACAATGCCAAACATCCACACCTCGATCAGAGTATAGAGATGGCGGAAGATATGAGGCTCATGGTGATGCGGTTGACATGGTTGAATTTCCTGGAGCTAGACGTGTGACAAGCACGGGGACCCTTCTGTGCACATTTTTGGTCGACGATAATGGAATTCCATTAAAACAATCAAGACTCCCAGGTAGTTTTAATTCATATTTTAATCATTTAATGCTTTCCTTACCATACACAAATCATCTAGATTAGTAATTTTAAATTAATGATCATATATTTTTGTGTGTAGGAAATGACCATTTTTATAGGCACCTAGAGAGAAAGGCCTTGTTGATTTTTTGGGCAACCTTACTGACGCAACAACCCTACCACAGCAGGTTCTACGTGACCTCCCGATCTAAGGATCGTTCTTAATCTCCCTTGAGCCGAAATGGCTCCTTGATTCCTAGTTGGAATCTCCCAAAACACATAACCATAAGTCCTTCTTAGAAGCCACGCCCATGCGAACAGGCATTAGGCGTAAACCTCTACTCCGCATGACCACTGGCGTGATCATAGACTTAATCCCAAAAGGTCGCGTCGGGTTTCGTGACTTCGTGATTCCTGTTGTTGAATTCCCTGACTCCCACAGATCCTGAAACCCTGAAAATGGGCTAACGTATATTTAACCCCTCCTTTATGCCACAATCATGTGACCTCAGTCACGTCCTGGGGTCCACCTTTGAGCACGTCAGGATTTTGTGACTCGTGAGTTCATGATGCAACCTCTTATCCCTTTCCCGAAGTCCGAACTCGCGATTTCTTCTCCTCAAATCGATGGCCCTGGGATTTCCACGATCTAATGGTCCAAATTGTGTCTAGATTTTGTGAATCAGGATTTCACGACTCTTGACTCCGAGTCAATGACTTCCTCCACTGCTCCGACTCCCAAAATCCTGACATTCAAAACCACAATATCAACGGCTCCCACTGATCCAGATCTAATGGTGACTACTCCTCTTAAGCTTGTTAGTGTTGACAGACACTCATCCTTAACTTCTCCGTTGTTCCACTCGATCTGACGGTCCATGGCGAATCGGTAGTTTTCCTTCTGAGAATTTCAACTGTCCATTCAAGTTCTCGGTACTCCTAGCCAAATAACTCGACGCCTCCTTCTAAGCTTGACTTCTATGAGGTGACTTCATCCCTCGTCTTCCCTTCGAACTCTTTGAAGTCTTTATCCCTTCTGAGCTAGGATCTTGATGCAAATTCAAGGATTCTATGGATTTTTTTCCGCACTCCTTGCGATTTCACGATAATCTCTTATTATATGAACTTCCCAGTTCTGCACACTCCTTGCGACAGTAACTCTTCGACCACTCATTAGGTTGGAAAATTCTAAGACTTTAACTGGCATGCACACACCTTGCACAGATCTGTGTTATACTTGCACTTATGCTGGTATGAGAACAACGCTATCTCTCATGAGCTTTTCTGAGGTAAAACTCACATCTTGTCAACACACACTTTGCGGACTTTCATTGCACTCCTTGCAGGAATTCTCAGGATGAGAAACAATTGAAACTCATACTCTCCCTCTCAAAGACTTCATACATTCAACATGAAATCATACATACAAAGAGCATTGAAACAAATTCATAACAGACCATATAAGAAAATTGTAAACATACCATTCAATAGATGCAAACAATATTCATCACAACACCATGAAACTAAGTCAAAGATTTGTTATATTAACTCAAGTGCATATGTACATGGGTTCTATAGCATCAACTATCTGCTTATACAACTTCTACAGTCTATGTTATTCTTTGCTCTCCTATTCTCTGGCTCTACAACTCTTCAGCTCTTACTCTTACAACGAGAATAATAATCTTACAATACAATACATACGAGGAGATTTCTAGAGTTTTCCCCCCTACATCTCTAAGCTATAAAATCGAAATAAAGACTACAACTACTTTATATTTATTACAATAAATGCCTCCAACCAACAGATGAGAGTGAATGCTTGAGATCTGTGTTACAATCTCTAAACCATAAAAGAAAAAATATATTTTCAAACATTACATTAATGCTTCATGCTTTCAAATTCAAAAAATTCTCAAATGTGAATTGGAGCGTATCCAGTTGTCCTCTACTTTGCACTTGCTTTGTTGGCTTGCTTACAATGCTCCTACATCATACTCCTCTGGATGAAAAATTAATGGACTCCTGTTCATGATCTCCTGCACCATCTTTCCATGTTTTTGAATATTCACTTCTCTTTCCCAACTGGCATATTCAATCGAGTGTCCCTTCCACTTTACCAAGTATTCAAAATACATCTTCCTATGGGTCTTCTTGCTAACTCTTTGATCAATGATCTTTTCCATCTACAGCTTTTCAGCTACAGGCATATGTTTGACCCACTGAACTTCTTTCTGAGTCTTTGGTCCTCCTACTTCATCTTCTCTGTAAGGACACAGATCTGCTACATTGAATATGGGCAATATTCCTACCCCATCTGTTAATTCTATTTCATAAGCATTTGCCTCAAATTTCTGCAAAATGTTACACGGCCCTATCTTTTTCATCTTCAGCTTATTATATGTTCCCCTTGGGAATATTTCATTTATTATATGTGCTAAAACTAAATCTCCCACTTCAAATTGAAGCTTTATCGTGTGATGATCGGCTCTACGCTTGTATTCCTGGTTGGAATTTTGCAACCTCTCTCTAACTTTACTGTGGAGCTCTTGCATCTCTGCTGTAAAATCCTCCGCTCCAACACTTCTGAACTCATTCTGCTCCAAGTATCTCAACTCAGATACACCTCTTGGTTGCATTCCATACATTATCTAGAATGGGCTTTGTCTTGTGCTCCTATTAGGTGAGTCATTATAGGAAAATTCTACTTGTGGCAGAATCTGATCCCACTTATTATGATGTCCAACTACTAAACTCCTCAACAAGTCTCACAAGCTTCAATTTACTACCTCAGTCTATCCATCCATCTAAGGGTGATATGCTAACCTAAAAGATAATTTTGTCCCCAGCTTCTTCCACAGTTTCCTCCAGAAATGACCAACAAATTTGGTATCTCGATCTGAAACAATACTCTTGGGTAAACCATGAAGTCAAACAACTTCTTTGAAAAATAGGTTTGCAATGTGTGTTGCATCATTGGTTTTCTGACATGGAATAAAATGTTCCATTTTTTTAAATCTTTTGACTACCACGAATATGGAATCACAACCTCTCTATGTCCTTGGTAGTCCTAACACAAAATCCATAATTATCGCATCCCACGGCCTCTCTGGTACTGGAAATGGTTGATACAATCTTGTATTTTGTCTTGCATATGTTCACAAATTTCTTGACATCTGTCCTCATCCCTAACCAATAATACAAACTATTCAGTTGCACAAACATTTTTTCATGGCTGAAATGTCCATCCAATCCCCACTATGTTTTTCCTTTAAAAGATTCTCTCTCATAGAACTCCTCGAGATACACAATTGATTCCCTTTGAATAATAATCCATCCTGGATTAAATATTCAACCCACTGTCTTCTGTCTCTCAGAACAGGATTCTCACATGCTTCATAAGCATCCCTGAAATCTAAATCATCTTTGTACTTGTCCTTAAGGCTATCAAACCCTAAGGTCTTGACACGAAACTTCTACAGAATTAAACATTTCTTGATCAATGCATCCGCAACCTTGTTAGCAGTTCCATAAATGTGCTTTATAACAAAAGTAAAGTTCTGCATAAATTCAACCCATTTTGCATGTTTTTGGTTCAATTTCTCCTGTCTAGCTACGAATTGTAAAGCATGGTTGTCGTTGTACAAAACTAACTCTATCGGAACCAAGTAGTGCCTCCATTTCTTCAGCACTTGTATGATTGTATAAAACTCCTTGTCATACGTGGAATATTTCATCTTGGCATCGTTCAGCTTCTAACTGAAGTATGCAACTAGTATATTGTCTTGACTTAAGATCGCTCCAACCGTGAATCCACTTTTGTCACATATGACTTGAAATGTCTTACTAAAATCCGATAGAACCAAAACTGGTTGTCCAGTTATCTTCTCCTTTAACAACTTGAAACTTTTCTCTGCTTCCTCTGTCCAATGAAAATATTTGTGTCTTTTCTTAACTGTGTCCATCATTGGTGCAGAAATTCCACTAAAATTTATGATGAACTTCCTGTAAAAACTGGCTAGTCCATGGAATCTTATGACTTCAAAGATATTCCTTGGTGACGACCATTCTTTGATATCTTTTACCTTCTCAAGATCCATCTTCAACTCATTCTAAGAGATCATAGAACCCAAATAAATGAGTTATTTCTTCATGAAGGATGACTTCTTTAGATTTATTTGAAACTTCTCTTGCTGTAATATTCTCATCACTAGAGTTAGGTGTCTCAAATGTTCCTCCTTAGTCTTACTGAAGACCAGTATATCATCAAGATACACAATTACAAACTTGCCAATGAAATATTTCAAGACTTAGTTCATCAATCTCATAAAAGTACTTGGCACATTCGTCAAACCAAATGGCATGACAATCCATTCATACAACCCTTCATTCGTCTTGAATGTTGTCTTCCATTCATCACCTTATCTCATTCTAATCTAATGATATCCTCTTTTCAAATCAATTTTTGAAAAAAACCTTGCTCCACTCAAGCAATCCATCAAGTCATCCATCCTCGATAAAGGAAATCTATACCCGATGGTGATTTTGTTTATAGCCCTCAAGTCCGTACACATTCTCCATCCACCGTCCTTCTTTGGTCTTAACACTGTTGGCATAGTGCATGGACTCGAGATTTCTCTGATCAACCCTTTGTCCATTAAGTCTTCCACTTGCTTCTTGACTTCTTCATTCTCCTGTGGTGTCAATCTATATGCTTCTTTGTTTGGTAAACTCACCCTCGGTATAAGGTCAATGTGATGGCTTATACTTTTGAGGGGTGGCAACGAACAAGGTAAATTGTCCACCACTATATCAGCGAAATTCTCAAGCATTTCCTGAATTTCCTCCGATAGATCATCCATTGAAGTACTGGTCAATATGACTTAGGTTTCCTTACCATAGCAAACTGCATGTCTTCTTATTTCCTGACTTCATCCAGAAGTTCCTTGACACTCATGAAAAGTATAGTGTTTATTGTTTCTTCTTTCACCTTCTTATCTTCAATCGGAAGTAACATATGTGTCCTACCATTCTTCTCCAAGTTGTATGTGTTCTTTCTCCCATCATGAACAAAATTTTTGTCATATTTCCAAAGTCTCCCCAACAAAATATGAAAGAGATCTATGGGAATAACATCACATAAGATCTCATCTATATATCCCCCTATCATAAATTCAACTAAACATTGTCTAGTGATTGTTACATGATGTCCTGTTTGCAAGCACGAGACCTTGTATGGGCTCATATGTTCAAATATCTCCAATTCCATCTTCTCCACCATTTCTGTGGATACTAGGTTATATGTACTTCCACTGTCCAATATCGCCTTGCATACCCTACCCTTGGTCTTGCAAGCAGTTTTGAAAAAACTGCTCCTCTGGACTGGATTCTCTATCTCCTTCTATGGCTTCAAGAGAATGTTCCGCATCATTAAGCATCTTTCACCTTCTGCATATTTTGCCTCAACATTTCGCCTTTGCGCTTCTAAAATGTGAGCTTCACCTCCTCCATCTCTTTTTCTATCAGGGCATTCAAAATATTTATGTCTGATCTTTCCACAAACAAAATCATTAATTTCACCACCCTTGCCTCTTCATCTTCCTCTCGCTCAAGGAAAAGTGTTCCTATTGGCATATTTTCCTCCTTGTCAGCTTCCTCCCCTTTCTGGGTGATTAAGAGGTTTCTTTTATTCATCCTTGGGCTTCTATACTCTGTCCTGGGCAATTGCTTTGCCTCTACTCTGATTTCTACCTCTGCCCCTTTGACCTTGCTTTCAGGCCAATTTTACTTATGCCTTTAGAGCAATCTGATAAACATCTTCTATAGTTATGATTGTCACCATGATCATCACATCTTGAATGTCATATCTCAAGCCATTCATGTATCTGGTGAATTTTTCATCATCACTCTCATGACGAATTTCCATGATGTCGAGTCTGTAAAAATCCTCAGTGTATTCCTTCACTGTCATCCCCTTCTGTCTCAAATTCTTCATTCTTCGAAACAGGTTAATTTGGTAATATTTGGGTATAAACTTGGCTTTCATATTTGCGACCATCCTATCCCATATTTTGATTCATTTTTTACCTTTGCAACACCTGTAAGTCTACAGTTCATCCCACCACAGTTTTGCATGCCCTTTCAGTCTAGTGACAACATGTTTTACTTTCTTATATTCTTCAATATCCTAATAGTCGAAGTATTTATCGATATCTCTAAACCAATATAGCAACTCCTCAATGTCTAAGTTACCTTCATACATCGGGATGCCCATTTTTTCTCTGGCCCCTATTCTTGCTACTACTTTGAATAGACATTCTTCTACAGTATCTTTGGCTACAACTTCTTCTCCTTTGGGTCTGGCCTCATTCTTGGTTTTGGATTCACTGACATCTCCAATATCATTTGTTTGTCTCTGTGTTGTCTCCATAGCATCCAATTGAGCATGAAGTTCTCTCATTTCCCTTTCCACAGCTAGATTGGGCATAGGCCTCTCTTGACATCTTCAGGGTGGCATTGTTTAAATATGTTCCACACAGAATTCAAATAATAGCTTCCCTTTTGTCTTCTCTTGCTTATAGAAAACAGAAATTTCTTTCTCTGATACCACATGATGCAGCACCCATACCTCAGCAGGTTATGCGTGACCTCTCGGTCTAAGGATCGTTCTTAATATCCCTTGAGCTGAAATGGCTCCTTTATTCCTAGCTGGAATCTCCCAAAACATATAAACACGGGTCCTTCTTAGAAGCCACACCCACGCGAATAGGTGCTAGGCATCAACCTCCACTCTTTGGGACCACTGGCGTGACCACAGACCTAACCTCAAAAGGGAGCATCAGGTTTCGTGACTTCATGATTTCTATTGTTGAGTTCCCTAACTCCCTCATATCCTGAAACCCCAAAAAAGGGCTAACTGATATTTAACCCCTTATTTATGCCTCAATCATGTGACCTCAGTCACGTCCTGGGGTCCATGTCCGAGCATGTCGATATTTTGTGACTCGTGAGTTCACAATGCAACCTCTTCTCCCTTTCCCAAAGTCTGAAATCACAACTTCTTATCCTCATATTGACGACCCTGGGCTTTCCATGATCTGATGGTCCAAATTGTGTCGGTATTTCGTGAATCGAAATTCTGTGACTCTTGACTCTGAGTCAATGACTTCCTCCACTGCTCTGACTCTCAAAATGTTGAAATTCAAAACCACAAGATCAATGGCTCCCATTGATCTAGATCTAACAGTGACTACTCCTCCTGTGCTTGTGAGTGTTGACAGACACTCAGCCTTAACTTCTCTGTTGATCCACTAGATCTAACGATCCATGGAAAATTGGTCGTTCTCCTTCTGTGAATTTCAACCATTCGTTTGAGTTCTCAATACTCCTAGCCAAATAACTCAGTGCCTCCTTCTCAGCCTGACTTCATCCCTCATATTCCCTTCGATCTCTTCGAAGTCTCTATCCCTCCTGAGCTTGGATCTTGCTGCAAATTCAAGGATTCTATGGAATTTTGTCTGCACTCCTTGCGATTTCACGATAATCTTTGATTATCTGAACTTCCCAGTTATACACACTCCTTATGATAGTAACTCTTTAACCACTCACTGGGTTGGAAAATTCAAAGACTTCAACTGGCCTGCACACATATTGCATGGATCTGTGCTATACTTGCACTTTTGTTGGTGTTGGCATAGGGGTAGACCCATGGTTAAATGCTACAATAGTACACCAAACAATCCCTAACTACCGGCCCTTTTGAAAACACCTGTGAAGAAGATGAAGTCTGACCCGAGGTAGAGGCAGGGGTGGTTGCGAGACTCAGGTGTCTGCAACCTTAGCTGGGACATAGATCTGTGATTATAACACGTAATAAAGCACTTAGCACCGTCAGTTCCTCAATATGCAATCAACATCCACTTCATTGTTAACATAGAACTTCGCAGCATTCTCACTAATCTACAGTATCAAGCACTTAGCATATACAAATGGATCAGAATGAGTATATCAAGCACTAAGCATGACTATCTAGATCATATCTAACATTCTCACATATAATATAGATCTATCTAAACACATCAAAGCACTTAGGATATAACATATGAGAACATCAAGACAAAGCACAAAGTACATAACACAATGTTTACGTGGTTCACCCCCACCCTGGGGCAACATCCAGTAACTCTTCTTCTTTATTGTCTTCAGTCAATCAGTTACAAGAAAAAAACCATTAAAACCCTTACTCCACACAGGACAGAATATCTACGCAGCTTGTTGGATCCTTCCTTGCGTTACAGCACTAAACTCTCCACAATCTACTACAAGGACCTGCACTTAGCTCTACAAGTCTCTCATAGTCATGCACAAAGCACTTACAGACTCTACTCACACCTAGCATACATTCACGTCACATAGATGCACTATTCTCTCCCCTTCTTTCATTGTCTATCCTTTTATTTATACATACAAAATAGGCCTAAACATGGGTAAACCCATGGACTGACATCCCATTCTCATTACATATTCCCATATCCCAAAAAAGGGGCCCAAAAGGGGGTCAAGATCCCATGATCTCCGCTTCGTCTTGCACTCCTCCTTCAACAGGATGTTGAAGTCACAAAATAGGTCAACATGACCAAGAAACTCCCAAAGCTTGGTCAAGGGCCAAAAGGCCCCCAAAACTCACCTGTGACTCGTCCCGAGTCACTCTGGTCTGAGCAATTCTGTCTCAAACACCTCAAGCTTGTCTTGAGTTGCTTCGACTTGTTTCTTTGTTGTGGCCTCTTGTTTGGTGAATTCCTGGATCACTGTGTCATTCACTAGCCCTTCTAGGTGTTGTTCTGTTGTGGTGAAAACCTGTTCTAATTCTGCTCCTTGGCTCTCCACCTCTGTGAACAACTGGCATTCCTTATCTTGCATAGGTTGAAGCCATTAAGTGACTTCCATCACTTTTCTTTGAAGCATATGAATCTATTGTTGGGTGGTGTGTTTCTCATGAGACCTCTTCATTCGTTCTACAACTGACATGGCTTTCAACTATGCCTGTAGTGTATCTGCGTGTTGCTTCGCTTCCTAGAGCTGCAACTACAGTGTCTGTAACTTTGAGTTCTCAGTGAGGTTATCATATGTCTGGGCACTTCGATTACTCAATTGCTTTCACTCCAAGGCAAGAGATTTTAATCTGTCAACTGCGCTACGAGCAATTACTTCCCTTAGGTCTCTTACATCTTGAGGGGTCTTAGAAACAATGCAGAGCTCCAACGCTACGATGTGTTGTTGGACCTGTTGGTTTACTTATTTGAGTTGTGCCACCTACTGTGGAACTTGTTCTTCAGCCTTTACTTCGATGACTGTCATAGACCAAAGTTCTCTATGAACCATTTCCTTAACTTTGAGTTGCTCGTCGAGAAATTGTTCCTTGCTTTGTTGTAACTATGCTTTTTCTTCGTCCCATTGTGGTTGCAAAGCAAGCTTCTCTCATTCTAAAATACTACATTGTTACTCAAGGTCTTTCTGTACTTTTGCTAAATCCTATGTGGCTTGTGTTGTCTCTTCCTGCGCTCGTCAAAGGTGAGCTTCGATTGTATTAGCAATGCAGTGTAGTTGAGATGTCTCATCACCTTGTTCTAATTTTCCTGATGACAAAGTGTTAGGATATTTAGACACTTAGGAGTTAGTTAAGATCTACTTGGTCTAATATGTCGTTAGGTAAAAGTGTGTTTCTTTAGTATGCATTAGTATGCATTTGTAGTTAGGAAATCCGACGGTCACGATATGTTCCCG